>APFE030405450.1:29868-97133 GCA_000404065.3 Pinus taeda
GAAGAGGCAAGTGAACATTACTCTCTGAATAATAAAATCATTGCCATTCTGTGTTCTGGGTATCTTTTCTTCACATATTCTGTGTTCTCGGTATCTTTTCTTCGCATATTCTATATTTGGGTATCCTTTGCAGGTTAAGAGCATAACATAATTAGCTGAGATTGAAACAGAGAAAGCCCTCTCCTAACCTGGTAGGGCTAGCTACCAGGTTGAGCGTGGTTTGATGTGGACCTAGAATCTTACCTTTTCAGCCTGAGGTAAATCTAGGCTCTAACATAGTGGCGACTCCACTAGGGAAGAAATTCTTTGTTTGTTAGTATTATTTGTTTTATAAACTACAGACGAAGTCTGAAGATTAGCCAGGTAGCCTTCGAAACACTTTTTCTTTGCATTAGCGCAAGCAGATAAAAGCTACTTCAGTCAATCTCTGGTCTAGTCTTATAAACGAAATATCTAATTTGCAAATTTCCCTTGTACATGTGTCAAGTTAGATTTGATTGTTGATGGTGGACAACAGTCAGACACATATGAAGGCTAAAACATTCACCTGGTAACTCCAACTCAATCCAGAGATTCCAGCGCTCACTGATCTGTTCATGCACTAAAATAAAATGGTAGGGTATGTGGCAGACCCTGTGTTTTGTGAAGCTTTAAAAAAAGTTAGAGATCAGTTAGTGGATAGTGAAATTGATGAAGCATTTTTCATTGTTGTGCTTAAATGTTTGAGATCTTCGAAGTTTCCTCTTAAAGCTAAAATTGGTTTTTTTGAGTTAGTTGTTGAAAAATTTGAGAAGGAAATTCAGTATTTAAATGATCAGATCCAATCATATGATTTTCAAGATCCCAAAAAGTTCTTGGAAACTCTCCCTCCTTCAAAACAAGAAGCAATAAAGCTGCCCGTGGATATTTGCATTGACAGTTTGCAGTTGGAGTTCAATATTGAGGAGTTGGGGTAGCAAACAGAGTCTAGTTTTTTTTATCCTATTGCAACGTACATGGAATTTTTTTTCAGTTTACATGATAGATCATATTATCTTTTACATAACCAGACTCGTTATGTGCATGTATGGATGGCAGCGTTTACATTTGTGTCCTGGTTGAAGCACTTCCAAGCAGCATCCTTGTCACAGTTACTTGATTGGTTAATTTGGCATTACAACATTACTTGATCTATTGGTTTTGTAGCAAAGTTAGATTTGTAAATAAATAAGCTGCCAAAGGCAACATTTCAGTTTCCAGTATTTGTTTATGTACAGGTTGCAGTATGTATATGTTTTTGGATTGGTATGAGTTGTTTTGGGTTTCAGTTGTTTGACCATCCATGCCCAATGGAAGAGGCATTGTCTACTTTCTATATATCTATAGTTCTTGACACCTCCAAGGAGCTACCATCCCCATTGGAGCCAATGTTAGTTCTAGTCTTCGCAGCCTTTCACCAGGGATCAACATGAGTGCTTACTATGTATGGTTTTGTTAGATGTTTTGCACATGATGTTTAGCACAAAACATGTCACAAATGTGTCCATCAGAAGAAGCTTGGAAAAATATTTCCAACGGTATATCACACTCCCATAACCAGTTCCTGGATTAGAAGAAATGAATGAGTGATTCTTGGTTATGCATGTTTTGAGGTCAGTCGCACACAATGACAAGTTTAGTACAAAATCAGTTTATGAAATAATGGTAAGGAATTTTTCAAATGTGAAAGAGGTTTTTGTTCATCACATACTAAATAACAAAAACCTCCTTCAGTTTATGCATAGGTGCTACTATGTGGGAGATATACAGTAATATTTGGAGCCTACATTAAAACAAAGCAAAATTTTCATATTTTTTACTGTTTTAGTCATTTTAGTGCGGGGCCATTTTAAAACAGATGGAAAGTAATTTTGCAAAATCCAAGGAGTTTTTTGTTAAGGATGAGCCATATAACAAAAACCTCTTTAATTTTATTCATAGGTGTCATGGATTGGGATATGTGACTAGATCGTTACAGCTCATTTTCACAGATTTAAATTTTTAATGATTTTTTGTTTTAGAGATGATTTTGTGGAACAGATTACGAGCAAATGAAAATGAATTTCCCAAATTTGAGATAGGTTTTTCTCCATCATGACCTTATCTACAAAAAATCTTTTAGTTTTGGAACACATGCTATGGTTTAGGAGATACGAGTTCATCTTCAACACCTATTTTCATAAATTCTGCCCAAGTTTTATGTAACTAATTCTATTTTGATGAAAATGGTTGAGCTCAATTCCCTTAGTACAAGGATGAGAAAATGTATATATTTTATGAATTTCATAGTGTAGGGGTTGAATTTTGGCAACAAAGAAGCATTTGGACTGTGTAAAGTTTTATTGAATATCATAATAAAGCAGTTTTTTCCATTTGGATCTGGGATTCATCACGATGCTGATGTTTAGTATGTTTTTCCTGTAATTCATTTACACATTATGTTTTTTCTGCCTTGTTACAACATTATCTAAGTGATATGTTAGGAATTCATCCATAATGATGCTTCTTTGATGATGATTTTCTTGTTAGTTGTAATGGTTGTCTTAGCAGAATTCATCCTTGGCTAGGTGCTCTGTTGAGCAACCTTGTGATTCTCTTTCATCTAAAGTTGTTGTTGTAGATTCATCATTTGCCTGATGCCTGCAAGGTAGTGGGCTTTCTCTCCTATACTTCTCACATTTACAATCTTCTCTTGCTGAACATGGCACTTAACTTGCCCCAGGTTTGCCAGCAGCAATTGGCATCAATTCCATAGTCCAAATCATCATTTCTCTTGTTGTTTTGACCCAAAAAAAATCCAATCAAACTCCTTTACATCTATACCTAGCCTAAGATAAATTGTTATATCAGTCGATCTCAAGCCCTAAATGATCATAATTAGCTGAGATTGAATCGGAGAGAGCCCTCTCCTGACCTGGTAGGTCTAGCTACCAAGCTAAGTGTGGTTTGATGTGGACCTAGAATCTTACCTTTTTAGCCTGAGGTAAATCTAGGCTCTAACACACTATAAGGAGGGGCTATTCATGGTCTATCATAGTGAGAAAGTGCAAGAGACAGGATTGATGAGCTTATTGATTCAAACTACATATTCCTTGGGGCTGAATTCAGAAGCAGATAATGATATCACATTTGAGATTCATAGTTATTGTGAGAGGACCTCATTTTCCACTATAATGTGATGGTGGAGAAAAGGTAAAACAAGGCATGGTGTAGTGATGGGTTCCAGTCAACATAGATTGAAATACTAGGTACTACAATAGGGAATGCACCGTTCTTGAGGGGTAGGCTCCTATTTTAACACAATTGAGGGTTGCAGTGACTCATAGGTGGACTCTCCATCCACTAGAAATTTACACTGAGCCAAGGGAGGCTCACTTGAAGAGAGGATTGTGTAGTTGGTGGAGGCAAGCAACAAAAATTTGAGTCACTTTTCCAAGAAGGTTCTGACTGCATTATGAAGGAGAGGGAGCCTATTTATTTCAAAATTTGTTATTGAAAGGAGATGGGGAAGGCCTTTCTATCAACCATAAATTATCCATGTGTTATACAAGGCAGAACTAATAAGATCTCAGTGAAATGAATCAACACAAGCAACAAGGGTTAATGAATATGCTTTGAAGGTTCTCAGTGCACAATGATAGGAGTTGACCTGAGAAAATATCCAGTGCTCAAGCCCATGTGGGTAAAGGTTTGGTCAATGAGGCTCATGAATAGGAAATTTTCATCAACTAGTGCAATATTAATGCTTTCATAACTTACACTAAGCACGAGGACCAAGAAGAGCTCCAAGATGGCTAAGAAAAAGAGTCAAGCATGGTATGTAGTATTGGAGGCAGTGACAAGGGGCCTTGGGATTGCAACTTCCCAAGAGAGAAGGAGGGAAATCATAGTGAATTTTTCAATTGCATTTGTTTAGGGGTGTCTCACTACTAACCAGAAATGCACACTACGTAGTAAACAGGTAGTCAAAGCAATTTCTCTACCGAGTGGGAAAGTCTAGTGGAAAAGGGTTTGTGGATTGTTGACTAAAACAATGCAATGCATTGTGACTAGGGAGAAAGCTCAAGGAAGTGTGTATTTTTATTCAGTAGTGGTCGAGGAGAGGTTGCACTATTCGCTAGAACTATGCCATGTGCTAGGGAGGCAAGCAATACTTGTTGGGAAAAATACTGAGAGGGGTGGTGAATTAGTATTTTAAAAACTCACAATAATAATTTTCTTTTCTGAAATATATACACGACTTTACTAAGCTCAATTAGCATATATACATGTCTATTGTAAAAGAAACTAGCACATGCTTAGTAAACTTTCAAAACAACTAATTCTTTATCTGTTAAATTTTGAGCTAGAATGTAAGATATTTATCAGGGATTTGATAAGAAGTAAATATAATTTTGAACCAGAATGTAAGATATTTATGAGGCATTTGATAATAAGTAAATAGGTGCAGTAAGAACAGAATAAATTATCACACATAAGTAACACACATGAACACTAGGATTTAAGGTGGAAACCCAATGTGGGAGACAACCACCGTTGTTGTCGTCTCAGCCTTCAAAACTTATTAATGTCAAAAACTTCCTACATTCTTGTACTGGTCCAGACTCTTACCAGTACACAGGCACCCACCTTGTTGAAGGCTACAACCTGTTAGGTTCCTATACCAATAGGAGTCATAATATTTCAATGACTGAGATTAAACTTGTAATATGTACATACCTTTGCTTTCTGCAAATGTTTTCCATATTCAAAAAATTAAAAAATGTAAATAGGGTGTGTCCTAAAGGAATAATGAAAGGACAAAAAGAATAAAAAGGTCAAAAAAAGATGAAAAATATGAACCCCAAGAAGAGGAAAAGGACCATGAAAGTGTGCAAGTCAAAATGCCACTACTATTTACTTTTTGTGCAGAATAAATGATTATGTGCAGTTTGTAACCTTTGCCAAATCCATGATAGTCAAAATGTTTAAACTTGACTATTTCATGTTTTAAATTTCATGTCTACAGATAGAGAATAAAATCTGACCAAATTGTTTAATCTTGGCAAATAATTAGATAGGTAGAGCAAATAAAATGAGATCAACTGTTTAATCTGAGCCCTTGGATGTAATAAGGTTAGATTTAGATAGTTTACTATTGTAAAGAGAAAGAAAAATGTTTGATAAGGGTTTCCTAGCTCAAATGCACCCTAATAAAGAGAAGTAAAAATGGTAAGATGAGTAGATGGGTAAGTAGTAGAAAGGTTGCAAAAAGTGTGATGATTGACTAGGCAAAAGCACATTTATCATCTTTCAACATGTATTTCAAATGTGAATGGGCACTCAAGCATGCAGATGGATATCCAAGTCAATTAATTAATTTCCCTCATTCATTTGACCTTTTACTTAACTAATTTCCCACAATAAAGTTCAAAGTACTTAAAAACCCTAAGTCAAAGCTGCTCAGAGCATTTCTCTGACTTTTGGAGGGACTAGACCCTCGCCTCAATGACTTATAGGCAATAAGTACTAAAACCCCCTCATAAACATTGATTCTCCCCTTCAGTTCAATCATTTTTCCTAATAATACTCCTTTCCTAAGGTTAAATTACTTTTACCTAGGAAAGGTGTTCATTCCCCCACATAAATCATTTTCATATCAAAAACCCATAAAAACATTATATCCTAAGTCTTTATGTGATTATCGGAAAGCATTAAAACATGAGATATCATATATTTGGGATATTGTACCCCTTTTCCGCTTATTTGACTAAATTACTAATTTATTTATTAAATCCCTAATAAAAACCTGTTTCCTGTATATATATTAACTCCCGCAATATTAATTAATCCCACCCTAGTTTAATTATATAAACTAAGGTTTTCTACCCCGGACCCACTAACTAATTGATCCTTGATTAAGTTAGTTAATAAACCCAATTAAATCTTGCCCAATACCTTAACCCCCACCTTAATCTAACATTAAACCAAAACTGTCAAGCTTAAATGTCCATCGGGCACCCCCATTACCTTCCGTGTAACTCCATCGTTCGACCACCACACGATCTCTCCCCTCCCCATCTGACGGCCCTTGTTGATTTTGGAAAGGCCCGAAATCTGAATGTTACCTCCCTGAAAAGGGTTGTTTTCCATTGGTCCCTTGAGGCAACGTGGTGCTCAATGAATGGAATTGGGCGACCTCCCCCCAATACCGCCAAGTGCCCAAAAGCTGTGTGAAGCAAACCACTTATTTCCAGCCCGCTACACACCAAAACAACCACTGTTCACCCCACTATGCAACAAATGACCATTGTACACCTGTACACACCAAATTGACTTTTGCGCATAAAGCCAAAAAAGCCTCAAATTATTGTTTTTATCGTTTTTTTTAACTATAAACTTCCATGCACATACTTGTGAATGTCCAAGCTATCAACCCACGTACAATTGCACCCTGAAGACACTACAAAGCTCCCAGATCACCTTCCAGCCTGCTCGTAGCCTTTTCAACCGTTCACAGTTGCCAGTTACCCAGTTCAGACCCAATTTTTTTCAAATTCCAGGTATTTAAACCATAATTCACTGAAAATCTTGTCAATTTTAGAGCCAATTGTTGAGTGTTTTTAATTGAAATTAAAGAGAAACTCTAGTAACTTAAACCCACCTGGAATTGAACCAACTTTGCCATAAAATAATGACAATTTACCTCCCCCATTCTCAAATCCACAAGAATTGAGAATGGCAGCCTCAATTGCCATGTACATCAAACCCATTTCCACTCCTCACATGGACTTGGACCACCATTCCCTTGCTGATAAAGATTTACAAATCAAGGACACCTTTGTCCATGAATCCTCTCTCAAATTATACTGCTGATACATAGATCAATACCTAAACCATGCTGATAAAAAAGGTCTTCAACAGTCTAATTTTCCCAAATATCAATTCCCTAAAGTGCACATATTTCCAGAAATTTTCCATTATTTCCATGCAAACTACATCCCCAGTCAAAGAGAAGTGATGTCCCCTGACCAAACCATACTTTTCACCATCACTGTTGAGTCAATCAATGAAATGCTGCAACTACAACTAGGGAAAAACCTAACTCCAATTTATATTGGAGACCTATTGGACCGATTCCCCAAGCTAATCACTACAAATCTTGCTGAAATGTTCCAAACTTTTATTGTAGAAGTGAAACATATTCCAAAAGATCCTCCCCCATATGTATATACCATATTTTCCAAATTTGGCCAGGACATTTTAGCAATGATATCTAGTATCCTAGGCTATACGTCCAATGAGTATATAGATGAAGTCATCTTAGCCTTCATGTCCATTTTCACTCCAAGACAACCTCCTACTATCATGTATGATTATGCTAAGTTCATAGCTGATAGGATTCATGGCCAATTTATTAGGATGAGTAATGAGAGAGTATTCAAGTATTCCTCAGTTTTGTACCACCTTTTTCTATATTACCAAGCTGACAAGTTCCCCTTTACTCTCCAAAAGCTTGATACAAAAGGTCACCCTAGGTTAGTGATTTTTTGGACTCCTTTGATCCATAAGTATGACTTCCCATATCCATATACAGACTTCATAGATATCTTTGTTCATCCTATAGTAACAATGCTGATAGACAACCCTCCTCCAAGAATCAATTCAGATATTAGGAGGATCCTATAGCTTTCAAAACAACACAAAGTGGGAGATTGGTACTTGTACCAAAATCACATTGAAATTAGGATTTATGGCTGTGATTTGGTCCCATATAAACTACCCAGATACCTCCCAATGAGGTTATTTGCTCTAGAGTACTACAGGAAGATAATCAATTCAGATGAGGTAGATTTTGTCAAAGCCAAAAACAAGGCCCAGCTTAGAATCAAAGATCAACTAGGCCCCTTCATGTGTAATAGCCTAGAAGCTAGAAAGGAAGTAGAGAAAATCCTTCAAAGAATTAATCTAAAACAGAGCTTCATATGGAGATATGATCCCTTGGACTTCATCTGCAATAGAAGATAGAAAAAACAAGATGGCTCCTTATATCCATCATAGAATCCCTAAAATAGAAAAATATGCTAATCAATTGGAGTGGGTGGAAAAAAATTTAGAGGACAGGGATAGTACTGAAGTTGCTATGGAAAAAAAACTGATTGATCTAGAGAAACAACTTAATGAAGGTTCTTTCCTATAGGTACCAGGTGAATTACAAGCACAAGGAGAATCACATGCACAAAGTGAATCACATGTAGAAGAATAATCCGAGGTACATGAAGAGTTAGAACAACTAGACCTATCAGAGGAGCTACCTCAAATAGGTATACCATAGCCCATCATGAGTACCCCCCATTCTTGCAAACTCCTCTAAATGAGAAGAAAAACCTCAAAAGAAACAGGGAAGAGGCCACTACTTTAGGCAAGGCAACCTCACAGGCATATGTAGAGACTAGCTTGGTCAAAAGGCAAAGGATAAATCTTGTCTTTGAACAGGAATTCATGGAAGAAACTGTTGGGGCCACGACCACAGAAAGAGAAGGAAGCAGGCATGCCACTCCTTCTGAGGGCACACTTAAACCTTCCACATCACACACTCAAATGTTGGAAAGGCAGTAGAGTGTTGAAATTTCCTCATTTAGGATGCCATCTGACAAAGACCAAGAGATCAGAGAAAGATACAAGGACATAAAATCCAGAAATGAGAGGCTACAACCCCAAACTTATGCACAATACTTAAAGATGGCCCCTACCAGTTAGATAAGGCTTATGTCAACCTATGATGTAAAAGAAGGAAAGATGCAAATGACATTTATGAAGCTCACTACTCATCAACCAAGAACAATAGCAGACTTCAAAAAGATAGACCTTGAGGTACTAGCAAAGGACATTCATCCTATTGACCAGATTGAGTTGCACAAGTAGACAAGGGAGATGCTTTATTCCACCTTGATAGGGAAAGCCATTGCAGCCCACCAATTGTAAAACTCCCTGAATAACATATCAGCTCAGTTCCAATTGGAAAAAGCCTCTTCACAGGCTAAAGATACCAGAATCAAGTCCTTATAGGACTTATTCATTGAATTGGGACACGATCCCAAAGATGTAAATGCCACTGAGAAATTAATAAATAAGAAGAATGATGATATAGATGCTCTGACGAAACAGCTCAAGATCCCCCAGTTGCATCACCCACAAACAGCAGAAGTCCTGGAAGCACAAAAAGGACATGAAGAGCTCATGGACTTGGTCCTAAACCTAAATGACCAATTGAAAGAGACAGAGAAGGAGTTGGACATTTTGATTCACTCCAAACAAAGTGACCTGACAACAACTTCCATGACTGTCATTCCCATAGAGACAACAACAATTCCTTCTAGTTTGGCGACATCATTGGCACCTACAGCTCCACCTGCCACAACACTGACAATCACAACTGAGTCTACAACAACAGGCACATCTATAGAGAAAACAACAGAGCTAGTAAAAGTCATGGAGGAAATGTCCATCCATGCACCAGAGCTCAAAAGGCTCAAGGAGAAAGTGGCAAGCTTAGAAACTAACTGTAAGCTTGCCCAAATTCAACAAAGAGAAGAAACACAGAAAGCCCTAAGGATGGATGAGAAAATTAAAGTCCTAGAGAAAGATTTGACATTGCAAAAACCACTAGGACAGACTAAAGAAATGATCTAGGCCAATATCATTGACTCTGTTAATGATATTTGGCCATCAATTCAAGTTATACTTGAGCAAATAGAATTAGTAAAGGTAGCTACTGGAGCTATCCAAAAAGTAAAGGAAGAGTTGGGTGATATGCTTGAGGATGCCAATCGACTCATCCACTTCATGAAAAGTAAGAACAAACATGAGCTCAATGAGCTTGGTATAGAGGATAGGACTAAAGCCATCCTGGAAGTCAAAAAGGTTCTTTCCAAAGGAAACCTCATGGTCAACTTAGAAGAAAAATGCCATAACATGCAAGTGGCCATTGATAGATTCATGACTAAATTTCAAATTTTGAGGGACAAAGGCCTTCCCAGTCCTATCGTCATCCATGATAAACTCATGACCCAATTGGACTACACTGACAGACTAAGGAATTTGGCCAAGGAACAAGCAAGCACTTCAGGTATCAAAGCCTTGCCAACTGGAAAATTATTGTATGATACTTTGGAGAATCTGTTTTTTTCTAGAGCATGAGGTGAAACATTTGTTTGTCACCAAGCCCAATTTTGCAAAATATACAGAGGCAGATGAAATATTCAAAAGAATGTTAAAAGAAAAGTTACCTGAGGATGAATGGTGGGAAAAAATGACAAATTTACTATAAGTTACCACAGTAAATCTGAAGGCAGCCAGATGAAACAGTAAAAGACAGATCAGTAGGGTC
The DNA here is from genome assembly GCA_000404065.3 of Pinus taeda. Classification (NCBI taxonomy): domain Eukaryota; kingdom Viridiplantae; phylum Streptophyta; class Pinopsida; order Pinales; family Pinaceae; genus Pinus; species Pinus taeda. The sequence goes on from APFE030405450.1 coordinate 40,256, forward strand.
AAAGAGTAACAGGGTCAAAGAGTATCAGTGAAAGATCAAAATGAAGAATATTCCAGTGCAAAACTACCAGCTAGCTTAAAGGGCCATAACTTAACTGCAACAACCAACACTACCACAATAAAAGGGACAATATGATGCAATTTTCCATCTGTCTCTATCTTCATGCTTGAAGATATTTTTATTTCATAAATTAAATCTCAAACTATTATGAGATATTTTGTAAATATTTTTTGTATAAATAATTCACATTTCAAAGTATTTAGGGTGGATTCAAAGACATTTCTATAAACTTTTCTCTCAAATCAAAGTCCTATTGTATCAAAAAATTGGATTGGCTTGCTGGATCATGGAATAAAGCTCGGATATTTTTCAGGATTCTTGTGTAAAGCGAAAATCAAATAAGTATTCTCTCATGTGTATTATTGTTTTTCATTATGTTTCTTAATAATCATATGTGTTTCTATGAAATCTGAATGTTAAACTAGGAATGATATTTCATAACTTGCTTAAATTCACTCTATCTTGATTGTTTACATTCTTAATGTTTTCTGCTAAACTATCTTAGCTAGGGAATTCTTAGTTGCTCCTTAGCTTCTGTAGTTTTCCTTTTGGTTTATGTAGCAAAGGATTCTTAATTGCCCTTTGTTGATGATCACCCTTTGTTCCTCATTCTAATCCCGGTCCAAGGGTTCTTAAGTGCCCTTCACCCTGGTTTGAATCATTCCCTCCATCAGCCCTTGAAGATTTGCCTTTTTCTTTGCTAGCCTGCCCTGTGAACATTCTGTTTAATGATCTGATCCAGTTATGCTATCCTTTTATTGACTCCATAGCCCAATGGCTTGAAGAAACTAGCTCTATCCATTTGTTCCTATAATTCCACCACTCAACCAAAATCAAAACGTTATGAACACTAAGAACTAGCCTAAAATCCCACCCAAACAAAGTTAAATTATAAAGAGAGAGCCCTCTCTGGACTTAGGTTGGCTAGAACCTGAGTCTGAAGTTTGGTTTATGGTTTGCTCAGTCTTTTCCTTCTTTTGATAACTTCTAGGGGAAACTTCTGAGTGATAACATAGTGGCGACTCCATTGGGGAACTCAAATCCTCAATCTTAATAAACCTTTGAGAAAATTTCAAATCTTTATTTCAATCCTCTTGAAGGGTTTATTAGAAGTTATTTACAAAATTTTACAAAAAGAAAGTAACTAGAAAAGCTCGAAACTCTAGCTTCAAGGAGAACTCAGTATACTAGGGCCAATCCTGAACCAAACCATGCCCCAATAGTGGATAATCCCAACTTGATTTAAAGAAGAGAAAAAGACAAGAAAGTTTCATAAGTGTAACACCTTCAATCAAAGCAAATTCATGCCCTGATGAGTGGTTTTTTTTAGAATCCCTCCCCTTTGATGAGTGATTTGACCTTTCCCTATTTAGAACCAGGTCTAAAAGTGCACTTGATGACATAGTTCTATATCCAGAGTTTATTGCAGATCTTGAAGTCCAAAAGGCAAACCAGTCAATTGGTGAGTATATATTAAATTCCCCTTCGTCATCCCTTACTACCATTAAGATCCTTGAGCTTTATGAAATAGTTTCAACTCCCTTTAGTTCACCATTATTCCCCCCCACCTCTGAAGTTCTTTCCTCACCTCCATTCATACCCTCACTTCCCTACCAACCTATCGTTACCCATCAAACACCTATTGTTCCTAGTTCTCCATCAACTACTGTATCATCCCTTGGTACCCCAACTGCACTTCTTAGCCCTACCCAACTTAGAGCCATGGCAAATATATATTCCCCTCTTGCATTACACGCTCCACTGGGTGCCATGCCACAAGACTACGAGAACAAAATTGTCCAATTTGATGGCATAGGACCTTATACAACACAACAACATGCAAACAAGATGACAGATTATTTTGAATTGCATGAAATTGATATTGGAGATGTTCAAATGATACTTTTTTTCTCAGACTCTAGCTGGTGATGTTAGGAAATGGTTTAGAGAATTTCTTGCTAATAGCATAGATAGTTTAGAAGTATTTTATTAGTAATTTTTAAATAGATGGGAAAAGAAAAAGAATCCTTTATAGATTCTTTCAGAATACGAAAGCATCAAAAGAGGACCAAATGAAACAATCTAGGATTACTGTATAAGATTTGGCAATATATACAATGCAATATTAGTCAATCTTAGACCCCCACCTGACTTAGCTCTGATAAAGTTTCCTGATGGGTTTGATACTGATATGGCATTCAAACTTAGAGAGAGAAATCCTCCAACTTTAGAAGACATGCAAAGTGTAGCAGTTAGTGTAGAATCCAACTTGCTAGCAAAAAGAGCCAAGGTTAGGAATGAAAGGAAAGGACATGTGAAAGATGAAGCCTCACCCTCTGACCTTAAAATAGATGTCCTAACGAAAGGAATGGAAAAAAAATGGATAGGATAGAGAACATTGAAAGGAAGGCCAATTGGGATAATCAACAAGCACCTCCAGTGAGAAATCCAAACTTTAGAAAGAAACAAAATCAAAATACTAGAAAAAATGGACCTGATCAGAATATTAGGCCTCCTTTTTAAGAAAACTATGTTGAAACATCCCATTCAGAAGAACCTGAACAAGACACACAAATTAACTTAATGGGATTAGATGAAGAGGAAATTGTCTTCTTGACTCAAGATGATTAGGAATTACATATGCTTCAACAATTGCAGACCCAATATGGAGAATCATTCGATTATAAGCAAGGGTATGATTTTGCTATCTTCGAAGTGCACAAATAATACAACTTGAGGAGTAAAAACAACACTGATACTCCTGACCAAAACAAGAGAGCATTACCAAATCAACTAAGAAAATCAAAACAGCTCCAGTTACTAAAACTCTCCGAATCCTCCCTAGACCAAATCAGAACCCTTCTGGTCCCACAATTGTAGATATAACCAATGACCAACCCCCTAATGATCAACCATCCACTTCAATCCCCTCCAAGGAGACAATGGAGAAATCTCCAAATGCCATATTAGAAATTCCATAGAAAGATACTTCAAATGTAGAAAAAGAAGAACAATCTACTCAAACTCCTGCCATGAAAATTCCAAGCCATCAAACAGAGAAAGCTCCTTTTCCTTTCAATTTGGGAGAAGAGATGGCTAAACTAAAAATATCAGTTTCCTTAACAGAGTTGATTAAAAATGAAACCTATAAATCTCAAATAAGCAAAACCTTAAACTTCATTGAGAATGAAGACTCCGTCAACTTGTTTGTTGATCAGACTGAGCTTATATTCGGTCCTGATGTTAATGGAAAACCGTTAGAAGGAGGGATACCACCCTTTTATATTAGCCTTAACATTCATGATAAAATCTTACACAATGCAATGTTGGATTCTGGGGCTTCACAAAATTTAATTCCTAAATCTATTATGGAAAAATTAAACTTGGACATTACTAGGCCTTACAAGGACCTATTTTCATTTGACTCAAGTCAAGTAAAGTGTCTAGGGTTAATTAAAGACCTGTGTGTTTCCTTAGTACAATATCCTGCTAAAACCATTCTCATGGATATAGTTGTTGTTGATATACCACCTAAATATGGCATGCTATTGTCTAGATCATGGGGGGATAAACTCCAAGGGTCTTTGCAACTTGACATGTCATATGCCACAATTTTTGTCTTTGGACATCCTAAAAAATTGTATAGAGAGACCCTAATGAAATATGTAGTGAGTAGTCAGGATAGGCCTCAAAACTTTCCTATCTATTCCATGCATTCTGACATCAATTCTTTTATTCTGTACAATGCTGACCAAACACAAGAAACTACTTCAAATAGCATTATTTCATAACCAAAATAAATTGCATTTACAACTCAAAATGAAACTGTCCAAACTCAAGAGCTTTTAGATAAAAAAGATGATCAAGACACCTTAATCAATGAAAATTTTGTCCCCCCAGACAGTAAGAATTATGAACATGAAATATTATGGCATCTTGAATTTGATGGGCCAGTGAATAAATTAGGAGCAGGAGCAGGAGTGTGGATATACAATTTAGAGAATAATCACTCAGAGGGCCATGCTTACAGACCGAATTTCAAATGCACTAACAACATGGCTAAATATGAAGCACTTCTTTTAGGTCTCAAATTGGTTAGAAAGTTAGGAGCTATAAGAATTTCTATTATGGGAGATTCTGAGTTGGTTATAAAACAAATTAATGTTTTATATATGACTAGAGATCCTAGGTTAAGTTTTTATAGAGGAACAGTTGTAGAAATATTGAACACTCTTCTAGAAACTAAGCTTGTAGTCATCCCAAGGAAACATAATATGCAAGCTCATAATTTAGCAATTTTTGCTAGCACTTGTAAGTTACCATTTCAACCTAAATATCAATACACTACTGAGGTTAGGTAGATACCTGCTATCACAGATAACTTAAAAAGCTGGCAAGTATTCACTAATGACCAACAGATAAATAATTTTCTAACTTTAGAAGAAGAATTTGTAAATAGTAATGTAGATACTAACATAATATTAGATCCCGATTTTAAAGATGAAATAGAAATTAAAAAAATAGAAGATGAAGAGATAGATAGATTTCATCCCACTAAATTTACAAAATCAGATGTAGAAAACCTAAAGCAAGTTGAAATTGATGAGATAATTAACGAAGACTTTGAAATCATTAATCTCAAAGACAACTTTTTTCCCAAAGGATTAACTCCTTTGGAAGACTTATTTGATTCAAATGATGTCCCTAGAAAACCAAAAAAAGAACCCTTAAAATCTGATATTAAGGAGTGTAATATAGGTGCTGAGGAAAATCCAAAATTGATAAAACTTTAAAATTCCTCACGTCCTACTGAAAAGGTGAAATACTTTGAATTACTAAAGGAATTTCAAGATGTCTTTTCTTGGAGTTATGAGGACCTCAAGTTCTATGACACCAGCATAATACAACACACCATCCACATAAAAGAAAACCAGAAACCTTTCAGACAGAAGCTTAGGAGGATTAATCCCATCCTATTGCCTTCTATTGAAAAGGAGATCTAAAGGATGTGTGAAGCCAAGATAATAGCACCAATTAAATTCTCTGATTGGGTTTCAAATCTGGTGCCCACAAGGAAAAATACTAGTGAGATCAGACTTTGTGTTGATCTCAGGAATCTTAATAAAGTTTCGCTTAAAGACAATTACCCTCTCCCCAAAATGGATCATATATTACAAAGGGTAGTAGGGTCAACCAGAATCTCATTATTGGATGGGTTTTCTGGTTACAATAAGATTTTAGTTCATCCATATGACCAGGCTAAAACAACATTCACTACTCCTTTTCATATATGTGAAAATTCCTTTTGGATTAAAGAATGTAGGGGCTACTTTCCAAAGAGCCATGGATATAGCTTTTGCTAAGGAGATTCATGACTTCCTAGTAATATACTTAGATGATATCACTGTATTTTCAAAATCTGATAAACAACACTTGGATCATCTAAGGTAGGTCTTCACCAAATTTAGGAAGTATGGATTTTCTTTGAATTCCAAGAAATATTTATTTGGGATAGAAGAGGGAAAGTTATTAGGCCATATAATTTCTAAATATGGTATCCGAATAGATCCTGCAAGAATTGAAGCCATCTTATAGATGCAACATCCTAGAAGTATCAGGGAATTACAAGCCTTTTTAGGAAAAATCAACTTTCTTAGCAGAGTTAATTAGATCATTGAATAACATGTTGAAGAAAGATTCAACCATGAAATGGACCATTGAAGCTAAGAGATCCTTTGAATATATTAAGCTAGCCCTAACAAAAACACCAGTTTTGGTCAATCCAAAGTTTCATAGGGATTTCATTATATTTTCCTTTACCTCAGAACATACAATTGCTGCAGTCCTACTATAGAAGAATGATCGAGGTTATGAACAACCTATTGCCTTTTTTAGCAAATCCTTGAGAGATGCGCCTTTAAACTACAATATAATGGAAAAGTAATCCTTTGATTTAGTCAAAGCTATCAAAGATTTTAGAGTTTACATTTTATATTCTCATGTAATAGCCTATGTCCCCAATGCAGTAGTCAAGGATATCCTAACTCAGGATGGTCCAGATGGAAAGAGAGGGAAATGGATTGCTACTATATTAGAATATGACCTGGAAATCAAACCAACAAAGCTAATCAAAGGCCAAGGTTTAGCCAAGCTCATGGCTTAATTGAACTGTCAGGCCTTAGATATAAATTTTATTTTAGAAATGGATAATGGAGAGGAGATGGTGACTCCACCAATTAGCCAGGCCATTATTGAATCACCATGGTATGCTGACATCATATATGTTTTACAAAATCTACAAGCTTCTCCTGAATTATCCAGGACCAAAAGCAACTTAAAAAAAATAAAATATTTAAAATTTTGCGTAATCGGCAATGCTTTGTTTTGGAGGAATCATGAAGGTATCCTTCTTAACTATTTTTTGAAAGACGAATCTGACAAGGTGTTACAAGAGTTTCATATTGTGGAGGACATCTTTACTAGAAAACCATAGTTGACAAGATTCTTAGAGATGGTTTTTATTGGCCCACTATGTTTTTTGATGTAAAGAAATTTGTAACCTCATGTCATAAATGCCATATTTTTGAAGGAAAGAAAAAGCTTTTACCCTTGCACCTAAAACCAATCTTAGCTGAAGCACCTTTTCAACAATGGGGTCTTGACTTCATTGGTGAAATCCACCCACCTTCCTCTGCCCAACACAGATGGATCCTGACTGCTACAGACTATTTCACAAAGTGGGTAGAAGCCATACCATCAAGGCAAGTCACTGACACGGTCATAATAACCTTCCTTGAGGCCAACATCCTATCTAGATTTGGATGCCCAACCAAAATCATAACTAACAATGCAACAACCTTCAAATCCATAAGAATGATTGATTTCTGTAACAAGTACCATATAACTTTGGGCCATTCCACGGCTTATTACCCCCAAGGAAATGGACTAGTAGAGTCCTCAAACAAAGTTCTGGTAACTATCATCAAAAAACTGTTAGAAGATAAAAAGAAAACATGGAACAAGAAACTAGTAAATGCCTTATGGGCAAACAGGATAACCACAAAGAAGTCCATTGGTAATAGTCCTTATCAACTAGTTTATGGAATGGAAGTTGTTTTCCCCTTTTCCTTGGGAACACCAGTGATGAAACTACTCCAAGAGTTGTAGGTTGAACCAAATGACATCCAAAGAATAATCAACCAAACAATTCATTTACAACAAGCCAGGGAAGAAGTGTACATCATATCTCAAGTTGTGCAGGAAAGGGTCAAGAAGGCTTTTGATAAAAGGACTAAGGCAGAATTTTTTTACCTAGGGGGCAAAGTTTTAAAATGGGATTCAAGAAGAGAGGATAAAGGTAAACATGGGAAATTTTATTTCCTATGGAAAGGCCCCTATATCATTTATGCTTTCAGGGGTAATAATGCTTTCTTCCTCAGAGAATTGGATGGCATAGAAACAGAAGGAGAACTAGTTAATGGTTGAATGCTTAAACACTACATTGAACCTAGTTACTGATTTCACTAATCATTTGTACATATTCTGTTTTTCAAAAGTCTAGAGTTGATTGGATGGTAATTTTTGGAATTGAAGCCCGAAGAGAAGGTCCTAAGCTTCAAAAGTTTTACTATCATATATAGTAATAAGGAAGAAAAGTGAAAAGGGAAAGTTGCAGAGTAACATCACATCAATTCAGAAGGCCATTGGTCTACAAAGTTCTTGACATTTCACCAGGAAATGCCATCCCCAAGTGGAGCCACTATTAGGTTGCTATACCATTAGGATTCACAATTTTTGAATCGCTGAGATTAAACCTGCAATATGTACATACCTTTGCTTTCTGCAAATGTTTTCCATATTCAAAAAATTAAAAAATGTAAAGAGGGTATGTCCTAAAAGAATAATCAAAAGACAAAAAAATATGAACAATGAGAAAAGAAAAAGGACCATGAAAATGTGCAAGTCAAAATGCCGCTACTATTTACTTTTTGTGCAGAATAAATGATTGTATGCAGTTTGTAACCTTTGCCACAATCCATGATAGTCAAAATGTTTAAACTTGACTATTTCATGTTTTAAATTTCATGTCTATAGATAGAGAATAAAATCTAACCAAATTGTTTAATCTTGGTAGATAATTAGATAGGTAGAGTAAATAAAAGGAGCTCAACTGTTTAATCTGAGCCCTTGGATGTAATAAGGTTAGATTTAGATAGTTTACTATTGTAAATAGAAAGAAAAATGTTTGATAAGGGTTTTATAGCTCAAATGCAGCATAATAAAGAGAAGTAAATATGGTAGGATGAGTAGATGGGTAAGTAGTAGAAAGGTTGTAGAAAGTGTGATGATTAACTAGGCAAAAGAACATTTATCATCTTTCAACATGTATTTCAAATGTGAATGGGCACTCAAGCATGCAGATGGATACAAAGTCAATTAATTAATTTCCCTCATTCATTTCACCTTTTACTTAACTAATTTCCCACAATAAAGTTCAAAGTAGTTAAAAACCATAAGTTAAAGAGGCTTGGAGAATTTCTCTGAATTTTGGAGGGACCAGACCCTTGGCTCAATGAATTATAGGCAATAAGTACTAAAACCCCCTCATAAACATTCATTCCCCCCTTCAGTTTATTCATTTTTCCTAATAATACTCTTTTCCTAAGGTTAAATTACTTTTACCTAGGAAAGGTGCTCATTCCCCCACATAAATCATTTTCATATAAAAAACCCATAAAAACAGTATATCCTAAGCCTTTATGTGATTATTGGAAAGCATTAAAGCACGAGATATCATATATTTGGGATATTGTACCCCTTTTCCGCTTATTTGACTAAATTACTAATTTATTTATTAAATCCCTAATAGAAACCCATTTCCTATATATATATATATATATTAACTCACGCAATATTAATTAATCCCACCCTAGTTTAATTATATAAACTAAGGTTTTCTACCCTGGACCCACTAACTAATCAATCCTCGATTAAGTTAGTTAATAAACCCAATTAAATCCCCCTCGATACCTTAACCCCCACCTTAATCTTGCATTAAACCAAAATCACCGTGCCTAAATGCCCGCCGCCCCCCCCCATTACCTTAGGTGCAACTCCATTGCCTGACCACCACACGATCTCTCCCCTTGCCATCTAACGACCTGTGTTAAAATCGGAAGGGCTCGAAATCCGAACGTTACCCACCCGAAAAGGGTTGTTTTCCATTGGGCCCCTGAGGCAACATGGCACTCAATGAATGGAATTGGGCGACCTCCCCCCAATACTGCCAAGCGCCCAAAAGTTGTGCGAAGCAAACCATTTACCACCAGCCTGATACATGCCAAAATAGCCACTGTTCACCCCGCTATGCAACAAAAGACCACTGTACACCCGTATCCGCCAAATTTACTTTCGCGCATAAAACCAAAAAAAGCCCCAAACTATTGTTTTTATTGTTTTTTTAACTGTAAAATTCCATGCACACACCTACAAACGTCCAAGCTGTCAACCCACATACAATTGCACCCTGAAGACGGTACAAAGCTCCCAGATTGCCTTCCGGCCTGCTCGTAGCATTTTCAATTGTTCACAGTTGTCAGTTACTCGGTTTATACCTAGTTTTCTTCAAATTCTAGGTATTTAAACCATAATTCACTGAAAACCCTGTTAATTTTAGAGCCAATTGTTGATTATTCTTAATTGAAATTAAAGAGAAACTCTAGTAACTTAAACCCACTTGGATTTAACCATGTTTGCCCTAAAAGACTAACAATTTACCTCCCCATGGATGTCAGACCCATTTCCACTCCTCACCTAGACCTAGACCACCTTCCCCTTGTTGATAAAGATTTCCAGCTCAAGGACACCTTTGTCCATGAATCCCCTCTCAAATTATACTGTCGATACAGAGACCAATACCTAAACAATGCTGATAAAATAGGTCTTTGGGAGTCTAATTTTCCCAAATATCAATTCCCTAAAGTGCACATCTTTCCAAAAGTTGTCCATTATTTCCATGAAAACTACATCCCCAGTCAAAGAGAAGTGATTTCCCCTGACCAAACCATACTTTTCACCATCACTGTTGAGTTAATCAATGAAATGCTACAACTAAAACTAGGGCAAAACCTAACCCCAATTTCTACTGGAGACCTATTGGACCGATTCCCCAAGCTAACCACTACAATGCTTGCTGACATGTTCCAAACTTTTATTGTAGAAGTGAAACATATTCCAAAAGATCCTCCCCCATATGTATATAACATATTTTCCAAATTTGGCCACGTCATTGTAGCAATGATATCTAGTATCCTAGGCTATACCACCAATGAGTATATAGATGAAATCATCTTAGCCTTCATGTCCATTTTCACTTCAGGACAACCTCTTGCTATCATGTATTATTATGCCAAGTTCATAGCTGATAGGATGCATGACCAATTTCTTAGGATGAGTAATGAGAGAATATTCAAGTATTCCTTAGTTTTGTACCACCTTTTCCTATATTACCAAGCTAACAAGTTCCCCTTTACTCTCCAAAATCTTGATACAAAATGTCACCCTAGGTCAGTGATTTTCTGGACTCCTTTCATCCATAAGTATGAATCCCCATATCCATATACAAACTTCATAGATCTCTTTGTTCATCCTATAGTAAAAATGCTGATAGGCAACCCTCCTCCAAGAATTAGTTCAGATATCAGGAGGATCTTGCATCTTCCAAAACAACACAAAGTGGGATATTGGTGCTTGTACTAAAATCACACTGAAATTAGGATTTATGGTTGTGAGTTGGCCCCATATAAACTACCCAGATACCTCCCAATGAGGTTATTTTCTTTGGAGTACTACAAGTAGATAATCAATGCAGATGAGGTACATTTTGTCAAAGCCAAAAAGAAGGCCCAGCTCAAAATCAAAGATCAACTAGGCCCCTTTGCGTGTAATAGCCAAGAAGCTGGAGAGGAGGCAGAGAAAATCCTTTATAGACTTAATCTAAAAAAGAGCTTCATATGGAGATATGATCCCTTGGACTTCATCTGCAACAGAAGACAGAAAAAAAATATGGCTCCTTATATCCATCACAAAATCCCTGAAATAGAAAAATATGCTAATCAATTGGAGTGGGTGGAAAACACTTTAGAGGATAGGGATAGTACTGAAGTTGTTATGGAAAACACACTGAATTATCTAGAGAAACAACTTGATGAAGGTTCTTTCCTACAGGTACTAGGTGAATCACAAGAACAAGGGGAATCATAGGCACAAAGTGAATCAAATGTAGAAGAATAATCTGAGGTACAAGAAGAGTCAGAACAACCAGACCTATCAGAGGAGCTAACTCAAACAGGTATACCATAGCCCATCATGAGTACTCCCCCAGTCTTGCAAACTCCTCTAAATGAGGAGAAAAACCTCAAAAGAAATAGGGAAGAGGTCACTACTTCAGGTAAAGCAACCTCACAGGCATATGTAGAGACCAACATGGTCAAAAAGCAAAGGATAAATCATGTCTCTGAATAGGAATTCATGGAAGAAATAGTTGGGGCGACCAGCACAAAAAGAGAAGGAAAAAGGCATGCCACTCCCTCTGGGGGCACACTAGAACCTTCCAAATCACACACTCAGATGTTGGAAAGGAAACAAAGTGTTGAAGTGTCCTCATTTGGGAAGCCAACTAACAAAGACCAAGACATCAGAGAAAGATACAAGGACTAAAAGCCAAAAATGAGAGGCTAAAAGCCCAAACTTATGCACAATACTTAAAGACGCCCCCTACCAATCAAACAAGGCTTATGTCAGCCTATGATGTAAAAGAAGGAATGATGAAAATGAAATTTATGAAGCCCAATACTCAGCAACCGAGAACAACAATAGACTTCAAAAATATGGAATTCAAGGTACTGGCAAAGGACATTCATCCTATTGACCAGATTGAGCTGCACAAGCAGACAGGGGAGATGCTTTACTCCACCTTGACAAGGAAAGCCATTGCAACCCACCAATTGCAAAACTCCCTGAATAACATATCATCTCAGTTCCAATTGGAAAAGGCCTCTTCACAGGCCAAAGATACAAGAATCAAGTCCTTAGAGGACTTAGTCATTGAGTTGGGAAACGATCTCAAATATGTAAAGGACACTAAAAAATTAATAAAGAAGAAGAATGATGATATAGCTGCTCCAAAGAAATAGCTCAAGATTCCCTAGCTGCATCACCCACAAATAGCAGAAGTCCTGGAGGCACAAAAAGGACATGAGGAGATCATGGACTTGGTCCTCAAGCTAAATGACCAATTTAAAGAGATAGAGAAGGAGTTGGACATTTTGATTCAGTCCAAACAAAGTGACCTGGCAACAACTTCCACAACTACCATTACCACAGTGAAAACAACAACTCCTTCTACATTGGCAACATCATTGGCACCTACAGCTCCACCTGCCACAGCACTGCCAATCACAACTGAGTCTACAACAACAGGCACATCTACAGAGAAAACAACAGAGCTAGTAAAATCCATGGAGGGGATGTCCATCTAGGCAATAGAGCTCAAAAGGTTTAAGGAGAAAGTGGCAAGCTTAGAGACTGACTGTAAGCTTGCCCAAATTCAACAAAGAGAAGAAACATAGAAAGCCCTAAGGATGGGTGAGAAAATTAAAGTCTTAGAGAAAGATTTGACATTGCAGAAACCACTAGGATAGACTAAAGAAATTCTTTGGGCTCAAGTTATATTTGAGAAAACTGAACTAGTAAAGGTAGCTATTAGAGCTATCCAAAAAGTAAAGGAAGAGTTGGGTGATATGCCTAAGGATGTCAATCGACTCATCCATTTCCTGAATAGTAAGAACAAACATGAGCTCAATGAGCTTGGTATAGAGGATAGGACTAAAGCCATCCTAGAAGTCAAAAAGGTTCTTTCCAAAAGAAACCTCATGGTCAACTTAGAAGAAAAATGCCATAACATGCAAGTGGCCATTGATAGGTTCATGGCTAAATTTCAAATTTTGAGGGAAAAATGCCTTCCCACTCCTATGGTCATCCATGATAAACTCATGACCCAATTGGACTAGACTAACAGACTAAGGAAGTTGGCCAAGGAACAATCAAGCACTTCAGGTATCAAAGCCTTGCCAACTAGAAAAGTATTGTATGATACTTTGGAGAATATATTTTTTCTAGAGCATGAGGTGAAACATTTGTTTGTCACCAAGCCCAGTTTTGCAAAACATACAGAAGAATGTTAAAAGAAAGGTTACCTGAGGATGAATGGTGGGAAAAAACAACAGATTTACTATAAGTTACCACATTAAATCTGAAGGCAGCCAGATGAAAAAGGTAAAAGACAGATCAGCAGAGTCAAAGAGTATCAGTGAAGGATCAAAATGAAGAATATTCCAGCATAAAACTACCTGCTAGCTTAAAGGGCCACAACTTAACTGCAACAGCTAGCACTACCACAATAAAAGGGACAACATGATGCAGTTTTCCATCTGTCTCTATCTTCACACTTGAAGATATTTTTATTTCCTAAATTAAATCTCAAACTATTCTGAGATATTTTGTAAATATTTTTCATATAAATACTTAACATTTCGAATCATTTAGGGTGGATTCAAAGACATTTCTGTAGACTTTTCTCTCAAATCAAAGTCCTATTGTATCAAAAAATTGGATTGGCTTGCTAGATCATCGAATAAAGCTCAGATATTTTTCAGGATTCTTGTGTAAAGCGAAAATCAAATGAGTATTCTCTCATGTGTATTATTGTTTTTCCTTATGTTTCTTAATAATTATATGTTTCTATGAAATCTAAATGTTAAAGTAGGAATCATATTTCAGAACTTGCTTAAATGCACTCTGTCTTGACTGTTTAAATTCTTAATGGTTTTTGCTAAACTATCTTAGCTAGGGAATTCTTAGCTTCTCCTTAGCTTCTGTAGTTTTAATTTTGGTCTATGTAGAAAAAGATTCTTAATTTCCCTTTGTTGATGATCACCCTCTGTTCCTCATTCTGATCCCGGTCCAAGGATTCTTAAATTCCCTTCACCCTAGTTTGAATCATTCCCTCCATCAGCCCTTGAAGATTTGCCTTTTGATTTGCTAGCCTACCCTGTGAAAATTACCTTTAATGATATGATCCAGTTATGCTATCCTTTTATTGACTCCATAGCCCAATAGCTTGAAGAAAATATCTCTATCCATCTGCTCCTAGAATTCCACCACCCAACCAAAATCAAAACCTTATGAACACTAAGAACTAGCCTAAAATCCCACCTAGACAAAGTTAAATTATAAAGAGAGAGCCCTCTCTAGACTTAGGTTGGCTAGAACCTGAGTCTGAAGTTTTGTTTGTGGTTACCTAGGTCTTTTCCTTCTTTTGATAACTTCTAGGGAAAACTTCTAAGTGATAACACAACCTTCACTCTTTCTCTAGCGCCTATGGAAGGGAGCTCCAACCCCCTGATCTGATCACCATCTACTACTGGCATGAAGATTTGACTTCATTACTGAAGGCTTCAATCCTCAGCAACATCCATGGACCACGTTTCATTAATTTTCACACTGGATCCAATATAAACACTTATGCTCAATCATTATTGTAATACAATCATCAATCTCTGATACACAGAATCAACCAATCACTGAAACCAATCAATTGACACTTAATCAAAACTCAACCAATCAACTGGAACAATCAAATCACTGTAACCAGTACATAGAACTAAACATTGAATACTCCATCAACACATACAATCAAGTGCAACCCTGATAATTCAAATGCCAAAATGTATACGCTACTTCTCTTAAGGAAACCCACGTGTATACTCTCTTTTCTGTAGAGAAACCCATGTACAGATCTTAATATACTCAAAACTGAAAAATTGAAATTTTGAATCAGACATAGAGTTTACCAGAGATATTTTAAAATATTTTGTTAGCTTACAGATCCCTCATATAGTTAGAAGCATCAATAATATTTTCAATCAATCACCATGTAAACAAATTCAACTTCATCATTCAATCAGTTCTACTTATGACACTATGACTCAACCCAGATCAACATGAGGACATCATTGACAGACAATAGAGAAACAACAAAATTGATCAGCTTGATCAATCATTTATGAACATAGACCCCTTACTTTATATACGTGAATTTGAATAAGCTAACTCACGTGTATACACACTTTTCCTAAGACCAACCAATGTATATATCTACAAATTTTGACCTAAAATTGTGCAGTTCTTCAGAAATTCAGACAGACCAAGATCATAATATTCAGAGATAAAAACATGTGTAAGTATTGTGATCTAGTCAATCCATAAGAAGATCATACAATGAAAAGTCATTTTAGGTCTCATGATCCCGATCCATCATTGTATTCATTGGTGCATGATTATTCCAAATCTATGTGACGATTATGGCCCTTACAATGCAAAAATACTTCAGATTGAATTATTCATAAAAAATCCTTTCACTTGAACACTTAGCCCTTTGATCTTCACGTCTTTATAAAGTTTAGCCTTTATCCAATACCATGGGTCAAAACTACACTAATGCTGGAGGTAATCTTTGACGGGATCAATATCTTTTGTCGCGTTCATTACTATGGGCCAATACCATGGTAAGGACCCCTTGTATTTAGAATACCATGGTGAAAAAACTGTATGCTACTTTGCTTCACTAAACTCACATGTACACGTGACTTGGCCTTGACAATCTCATGTATAGATTTTCAAATGATCCATTGTATCAAATTTCTGATTATGATTTGTAGACCTTTGCCCCATCATTATGTCACATATGAACTGACTTGTGAATTCATCTAGTTACCATATACGTGTTTTCTTACAAGTAAGTTTCCATCTAGGACAACACATGAATCATAATGCCAACAATCTCTTCCTTTGGACTTGATGGAAACCATGTTGGTGTTGATCACCTCAAGCTGTAGATACCTATTAGATACATCAAATAACCATTATTCAAACACCAATATATTCTCCCCCTTTGACATCAAGGACAAATGGATGACCAATGTTGAATGAATACTTCTATATTTGAATTGTTGAATAATGATCTTTGATCATGCACCCCCTAAGAACATGCCGAAATATCTGACATATGTAAAATGAAGTACATGAATCTATGACTCATAGAACTTGTCCTATCATCAAAAACTTACATCAGTCACCCAATCACAATGGGTTTGCACATTTTACATCAACTTCCCAAACATAGTGGGGATTCAAAATTCATCATATGTCCAAAGGGACGTGACCACAATAGTCCATACATGACCAAATATGAAAATTATTACATCATAGGTATCCACATGACCTTTACATTAAATGAAAGATATAGCATTAATAAGTGAGATCAAAAGATCTTAAAAGTAGCATAATTTAGCAACTAGAATGCCAATAATGCATTATATTATGCAAGGCTGATGCTCCTCTTGAACATGTGCTACCTGTTTATTTTCAACAATTCACTCATCAAATCATCTTCATCAATCAGATAAATGTCAGTGAGAAAAACATAACTCTACCATATCAGTAGACTGTACCCATTAACACTAGACCAAGAGAAATCAAATCATAGCTTCCAGAAGCATGTCAAAGGCTGATCTTGAGTTTGTCCCACCATTTTTCTGTCA
The DNA here is from genome assembly GCA_000404065.3 of Pinus taeda. Lineage (NCBI taxonomy): Eukaryota > Viridiplantae > Streptophyta > Pinopsida > Pinales > Pinaceae > Pinus > Pinus taeda. Next base: position 56,977 of record APFE030405450.1, read on the forward strand.
GAGAAAAACATACATGACTGTCTACAAAGAAACTCACTTATATACACGACCTTACCTCATGAAACCCGTATAGCCAACAACCTTATGAATTTTCACCTGTAGACTAAGCAAACTAAATTAACAATAGAATGAGGTAGAGACAACTCCTAGATTCTATCTGAGATATTCAAATGATTCTATGGGAATGGGTCTAGTAAATATATCAACAACTTGTTCTTTGGAGGAAACATACTCCAATTTAACCTTTTTCTCAAGCACTTGTTCTCATAGAAAGTGATACTTAATAGAAATATGCTTGGTCTTGGAGTGCATAGCAAGATTTTTTGAAATACTAATAGCACTTGTATTATCGCATAGGATGGAGATGGGTGGAGAACATTTGATTTGTATATCCTGTAATGTTTTCGTCATCTAGAGAAGTTGTGTGCAACAAGATGTAGCAACTACATATTATGCTTCCACTGTAGATAAGGCAATGGAAATTATTTTCTTGTTGAACCAAGATACCAATCGGGGTCCCATATAAAATGCACCTCCACTAGTTCTTTTTCAATCATTAACATTTCCAGCCCAATCTACATCTATGTATGCATGAAGGGTAAGATATGCATCTTTAGGATACAATAGACCAAAATCTTGGGTTCCTTGGAGATATTTGAATATTCTCTTTACTTCCTGAAGATGTGATTCCTTTGTATTGGCTTGGAAACGTCCAACAATCCCAAGTGCATGCATGATATCTAGTCTAGTACTTGTTAGATAAAGTAGACTACCAATCATAGACCTATACTCTGGTTGGTTTACTATGGGAGAATCATAATTAGAAACGAGGCTATATCCTATCATCATGGGAGTACATATAGGTTTGCAATCTTCCATCCCATACTTCTTCAAACTTTTCTTGAGATATTTTGTTTGTGAGAGAAATATGCCATCTTTTGCTTGTTGCACTTGTAGACCAAGAAAATAGGTTAGTTCCCCAAGTAAAGACATTTCAAATTCTTGCTGCATAAGCAAAGTTTTGACTCATAGATTCTTCATTACTTCCAAAGATGATATCATCAACATAAACAACAGTAATTAGCAATTTATCACCCTCAATTTTTGTGTACAAGTTGTTGTCTGCGGAACCTTTTGTAAAACCTTGTTTTTGAAGATATTTGTCAAGATGATAATACCATGCCCGTGAAGCTTGTTTTATCTCATATAAAGACTTTTTGAGTTTTCATACAAGGTTTTCATCATTCCCAAAAATGAACCCTTCTGGTTGTTCAATATATACTTCTTCTTCTAGAACTCCATTAAGTAAAACATATTTTACATCCATTTGATAAACTTTGAAATTTCGAAAACTTGAAAATGCAAGAAACATTCGGATGGCTTCAAGTCTGGCTACTAGTGTAAATGTTTCTTCAAAGTCTATTCCTTCTTGTTGAGAATACCATTTACAAACAAGAATAGTTGTTTTTTCTAATGGCCTCTCCATTTTCATTCAACTTATTTTTGAATATCCCTTTTGTCCCAATAACATTTTTATCATGAGGCCTTGGAACCAATTCCCAAGTATCATTCTTTTCAATTTGATCAAGTTCTTCATTCATGGCCTTAACCCAACAATCATCTTTACTATATTGATTTACATTTTGTGGTTCAATGGTAATAGTCAAGCTAGATAACTAGAAGATCCTACAAGGGTTCTTCTTGTTTGTACCCCGATGATTCTTTTGAACATACCTGGATGGAGATTTTTCTTTATCTGATTTTTCTTCTTCTGTTGCTTCATTAGTTTCTTCTTATATATCATTGAGATTTGATGTGGGAAAGCGTTCATCATCATCCTCTTTTGCTGATATTACCTTTTTGGGCCTTGTGCATGCTTCATCAATCACAAAATCAATGCACTCAATTTTTTTTTTAAGTTTCTTATTATAACATTTGTATCCTTTACTTCTAGATGAGTAACCAAGAAGTATTCCTTTATCTTCTCTAGCTTCAAAACTTACCAAGTTTTTCATCATTATTTTTGATGAAACATTTGCTTCCAAAAACTTTGAAATGCTTTATAGTGGGAGGCTTACCATACCAAAGTTCATATGGAGTTTTATCACTATTCACACAAACAAGAGCCTTGTTGAGAATATTTACTATAGTATGTGCAACTTCACCCCATAAGGTTTCAGGAGTTCCAGACTCATCAAGCACAGCGCGAGCCATTTGTTGAATAATTCTACTCATTCTTTCTTCCACACCACTTTGTTGAGGAGTTTTAGCTACAATTTTTTTCTTTTTATGCCATGTTGTTCACAGAAATCAAAGAACTCATTTGATATGTATTCTCCTCCTCGGTTAGATATGAGACATTTGATTTTTAGATCTAATTTATTTACATCTTTGTGTTTCAATAAACTGATCCAGCACATTCTAGAAAAGTCATCAATAAATAAGATATAGTATTGTTCTCCACAAGGTGACTTTTTCATTACTAGTCCACAAAAATCAGTATGTATAAGTTCAAGAGGCTTACTTGTTGATTCTTCTTTGGCATTGAATTGAAATCTGGTTTGCTTACTGAATTGACATGACTTACATATGGTACTTTATGGTATGGTGACGTAGGATAGATCACGAACAACTTTGAGCCTACTTGATTTTCTTATTTGAGAGAAGCTTAGATGTCCTAACCTTCTGTGCCATAGCCATTTTTATTCTACCTTGCCTAGGTAACATTTTTCTTGACCACCTTTCAATATATATAGATTGCTCGAGGTTCTTATTCCTTTTATTATGGTATTTCTTGTGTCAAGTTCACGAACCACGCATTCTTGTGATCAAAATACTACCTCATTTCCTTCATAACACATTTGGATAATAGTAAAAAAGTTACGCTTTAATCCATCAACATACATAACATTACCATTTTTAACTTTTCTTTTTAGAAAAGCAGAACCTTTACCCTCAATGATAATAGGTGAGTCATTTCCAAAAGTGACATTCTTTTCTTTCTCTAAAGAATTGTATGAAATAAGTCTATCTTTATTACCTGTCATGTGTTTTGAGCATCCACTATCAATGTACCATTGATTTTATTGTCCTTCTGAAAATAATGCTATGCCACAGCTTTCAGATAGTAACTCCTTCCTTTTCCATACCTTAGAATTTATTGATATTTTCTCCTTTTGAGATGCTGGTTGTAATTTTCTCTTGCATTCAGATTCTTCATGTCCAAAGTTATTTCAAAAAGAGCACTCAATTTCATCTATAAGAGGTGAGAAGATATTATAAGTGTTCTTCTTGACTCCTGTCTCATTCCTTTGTTTTCTTTATTCTCTAGTCATGATAGTTTTGTATCCAACACATTGAGAAACCTTATGACCAAAATTATGACATGAGAAACATTGTCCATTAAAGAAGAAATTTATGTCATCATAGAATCTGCTGGTGTTGTTTACCTTTTGATTGGTGCTTCTATTGTTGTTCATCCTTCGATTGGAGTGAACATGATTTACCTATGGAATGCCTTTATACTTTCTTTTCAGGACTGAAGCTTTGCTGGTGGGTTTTTGTTTCATTATTGAAGCTTTGCTGACTGATTTTTGATGTGTTATTGAAGCTCTGCTGACTGGTTGTTGAATTTAGATAGCTTCTGGTGGCAGCTGAAGAATTTTATGTTTGAGACGTTTCTCTAGTGTATCTAAGACTTTTCTTCATAAGAGGAGAGCATTTCACCTTGATAATTTCATCCAAGGTTTCAAATCCTTTAGCAAGTCTATGATTCAGAGTGTCTATTTTCTCAAGTTCCTTTATTAAACTTACTATTTCACATTCTAACTTCTCATTATGATTTTTCTTTTCTATGAGTTGATGCTTCAAAGTATCTATGGCTACTTCGTTTTCTTCCAAGAAAATTTTGAGTTGAGTAATTTCTTCAAAGAAATTTTTTTCCTCTAAATTATCCACAAATTTATCATTAGATTCATTAGTATTTTTCTCAAAAGCCATGAGTAATTTAAGATCTCGATCGGATTCACCTTCTTCACTATTGGATAAGCCATCACTATCTTCATGAGTATAATAAATTCTTATACTGTCAAACTGTCTCCTATTTATTTTTATAGTATCCTTACCTTTGTCATGGTTGTCTTTATGAGGACATTTAGCAACATAATGACCAACTCTACCACAAGAAAAACATTTTAAGGGAAGCTTACTACTGAATCTTTTGGTGCCCAGTTGAAGTTTCTTTACAAAGTTCACCTCATCTTCTTCTAATATGTATCTAGATTCCTTGCGTCCTTCCTTTTCTTTTCCTTTTGTAGATTCTTTAAATGTGGCTTCTCTAACTCTTGAGGCATCTCCTTTCGTCATTTCAAAGGTAGTAAGGATCCCATGAAGTTGAACAATAGTAAGAGTCTGCAGATCCTACTTTTCTTCAATGGCAGACACTTTTGAATCAAATTTAGGAGTTAGAGATATTAATATTTTCTCAACGAAAGTAGTGTCCTTTATATACTCACTCATATTTTTCATGAAATTTACAATCTCATCTATATGTAGAAATAAATTGGAAATACTTTCATCATTATGCATTCTGAGAGCTTCATATTGAATTCTGAGAGTTTGGAGTTTAGCACTTTTTACCTTGGTATCGCCTTCATAGATTTGAATGATTATGTCCCATGTTTCTTTTTTTGTGTTTAGCTACATAAATTTGAAAAATTTTGATTCTGTCAGACTTCCCAATAATGTATTGACATCTTTGGCATTGGTTTCGTATGTCTTGTCTTATGTTGCATATGTGGGAAATCCAGTTGGATATTGGTAACCTCCTTCCACAATTGCCCAAACATATGCTCCAAGATACTAAAGATAGGACTTGGTTCTTGTCTTCTAATATATAAAATTATTTCCATTGAATAGTGGTGGTCCGATAGATGTCATTTTATCTTGATTTCTCATCTTGGGAGATCTTCCTTCAAGCGATCAAGCTTCTTTTGAAGGACCTACTCTAATACCAATTGTTGGGAAAAATATTGAGGGGGGGGGGGGGGGGGGGTGGTGAATCAATATTATAAAAAATCACAATAATAATTATCATTTCTGAAATGTATATGCGACTTGATAGAACCCAACTAGCATATATACACGATTTTTATAAAAGAAACTAGCATATGCTCAGTAAACTTGTAAAAAAAATAATTTTTTATCTGTTAAACTTTGAAACATAATGTAAGATATTTATCACGCATTTGATAAGAAGTAAATAGGTGCAGTAAGAAAATAATAAAGTATCACACATAAGTAACACACATGAACACCAAGATTTAAGGTGGAGACCAAATGTGGGAGAAAACCACCGATGTTTTCATCTCAGTCTTCAAAACTTATTAATATAAAAAACTTCTTACATTCTTGTATTGGTGCCGACTCATACCAGTACATAGGCACCTACTTACTGAAGGCTACAACCTTCACTCGTTCTCCAGTTCCTACTGGAAGGGAGCTCCAACCCCCTGATATGATCACCAACTACTACTGGTAGGAAGCTTCGACTTACGTACTAAAGGCTCCAATCCTCAGCAACATCAATGGATCATGTTTCATTAATTTTCACATTGGATCCAATATCAACACTTAGCTCAATCATTACTATAATACAATCATCAATCTAGGACACATAGAATCAACAAATCACTGAAACCCAATCAATTGACACTTAATCAAAACTCAGCCAATCAACTGGAACAATTAGATCACTGTAACTAGTACACAAAACTGATCCCTGAATATTGCATCAACACAAAAAATCAACTGCAACCCTGATCATTCAAATGCCAAAATGTATACGCTACTTTTATTAAGGAAACACACATATACACGCGCTTTTCTGTAGAGAAACCTGCATACAGATATTAATATATTGAAAACTGAAAACTTGTAATTTTGAATTAGACATAGAGTTGACCAGAGATATTTTGAAATATTTTGTTAGCTTATAGATCCCTCATATAGTCAGCAACATCAATAATCTTTTCAACCAATCAACATGTAAACAAATTCAACCTCATCATTCAATCAGTTCTACTTCTGACACTGTCACTCAACCCATATAAACATGAGGACATCATTGACAGATAATAGAGAAACAATAGCACTGCTAATATTGATCATTCATTTATGAAAAATAACCCCTTACTCTGTATATGCGACTTTGAAGAAGCTAACGCGTGTGTATACACTTTTTTCCTAAGACCAACTAGCATATAGATCTACAAATTTTGACGTAAAATTGTGCAGCTCTTCAGAACTTCAGAAAGACCTAGATCATAATATTCAGAGATAAAAACATACGTCAACATTGAGATCTAGTCAATCCATGAACAAATCATACAATGAAAATTCATTTCAAGTCTCATGATCCCGATCCATCATTGTATTCATTGGTGCATAATTATTTCAGATCTATGTGACAATTGTGGCCCTTACAATGAAAATATACTTCATATTGAAGTATTCATAAACAATCCTTTCAATTTCACACTTAGCCCTTTGATCTTCACCTCTTTATATAATTTATCCCTTATCCAATACCACAGGTCAAAACTATACTAATGTTGGTGGTAATATTTGATGGGGTCAATATCTGTTGTCGCGCTCATTACTATGGGATAATACCATGGTAAGGACCCCTAATATTTAGAATACCATGGTGAAAAAACCATACACTACTTTACTTCACTAAACTCACGTTTATACCTTGCTTGGCCTTGACGAACCCACGTATATATTTTCAAATGTTCACCTATATCAAACTTCTAATTCTGATCTATAAACCTTTTCCCCATAATTATGGTATTTTATTTCATCAATATGTCACCTTTGAACTGACCTATGAATTCATATAGTTACCATATACATGTTTTGTTACAAGTGAGTGGCCATAAAGGAGAACAAATGCATCATAATGCCAACATCATTGAGTCTTGGCTGCAGTTTTCAAGGATAAGTAGGAAGGAGACCGAGAGGCGGCAATTCAAAATTTCACAAGGGCTTGAAAGGAGGAGGCCCTTAGGATGGAATAATACACATTCACAAAGGGTAAGGATGCATCATTATTGACTAGAAATTCTAGATGCACTCAACCATTGACTAGGAAAGGTATGAGGAGAGGGAAAAGCTCGAAAATAGCTAAGTGTAGGATCAGTGGATCAAGAGAGGAAAAAACATACAAACAAGTTCCAAAATAGGATCACACAGATGAATTCTTTCAAATACAAGTCATAAATAATGATAGTACTTGAAATCATTATGCATACCTTGAAACCACAACAATGTGTCTCTTATTTCTTGGTGTGAAAGTTAAAAAGTAGCATTACGACACTTAGAGTACAAGTCACAACGTAAGTGTTGACTACAATAAGAAAGTGCACTAAGCTGTGGGAAAGTATCTAGCGATATTCTTATGATATATAGGACAATATAATGTATAAAAATGCACTAGAGATTCCTTTCGTAGTATACCAAAGTGTGACACATGTAGTAGTATACATAGTCAGAATGACACCTACGATGGTAAGAAAACATGAAAACGACACTTGAAAAGGCTAAAGAAAGTGAAAGAAACACTTGTGAAAGAAAAGGTGTGCACAAGTGAGAGTTGAGAAAACTCACTAAAATAGTAGTATAATTGAAACCAAAGTGATAAGGAGAATGTCAATGGAGAGTGTGCATTGACTATCGGCATAGGTTTCATAGTGCACTATGATGAAAATTTCACAAGCACTCTTCCTAGAGATTGTGCAAGCCTTACTTTCAGTAATTTTGTTGGCCTATCTAAGATTGCACAGAAAGGAGTGCATTTATGAATTTATCAAGGACTGAGCATGTGTGAGAAAGTGACTTTGGCACTTAGAATCTGGGAAGAAGACTATAACATGAATCTACCATAAAGGGACCATGGAATGAAAAATCACAAGATCCTTAGTAAACTCCAAAATTCAAGTATAGGTAAAATTTTGGAGGGTGTTGATCACAACATCAACACTTGGAGATACACTGGTAGAACTTCAATTTCTTTGTTTACGTTTTTTCGTTTAAGTGCTAGCTCTCAGTATTTTGGGAAGTATTTATTTTCCATGTAGATTACCCCAACTTTTCTACTTATCCTAGATAGAGATATAGGCTCTTCTTTTCCTATCTCAATGTCAAACACAATTACAAGATTGGTCATACCTCAACTTTTTGATAAGGGAAAAGGATAGTAAGTATACCGAGATTTTGATAATAAAAGTTAAGCACATTCCTCTATGTTTCTTCACTACCAGTGAACATATTTAGTATGCTATAATAGTCACCCCAAGGAAACAAAACCATTGCTTCAACGCTAGCGGGCCTGTTCAGTAACCTGGTGAAGTTGCTTGCTTCACCTCTTTGCACAAAAAGCCTTTATATTCTTCACCTTTTTATTTAGTTACTAATAGAACTTGTAAATGAAATTATTTATTTTGGAATATAAAAGATGGATCCCACCTTATTTTATGTGAAATAGAGGTTGTTCATTATTTAAGGGATTCATATAGTGTTTGAAGTTGATATTCTCATTTAAAGTTTTATCCTTTCTCTTATTTATTTAGTTGAGTCAACATGTCGAAACAACATTCAATACAAGGTTGAATCTAAATGAAAATCCTAAATAGACATGGGATTTGTAGTTTGGCCAAAGGCTTTCCATTTGGAACAAATCATATTTTATGTTCACACATCATTGACTTTAAAGAAATGTAAACCAAAACAAAGAAGAGGATAAGATATTAGCCAAGCATTGTTCATCATCACGATTTCCCTTTTCAAGCATTTCCACATTATCTTTCAAGCCATACAAGGGAAATTTTCATCCATGGTCTTATTGAATTAAAGACAAAAAAAAAGGGGCAAGGAAAACAAGAATGGAAGTGTAAAACTATAGCAAGATGCAAAGCGAAAGTGATAAAATGAAGCAAAGACTGAATGGAGAGCATAATAGAGGGTTGATGCAAGAAAAGGGAAACCAAAATGAAACTAGACCTACTCCTATCCTAACCATATAGAAGTTTAGGTCTAAGTGTCATGAAATTTGTAATGTAACCATGTAACTTCTCCCGACCTGTAAACACAAAGATACAGACTATTAAAACCAATATAAAGTAATGTGAAAAAGTAAATATAACAACTTAAAATACTTGCACAATAAAGATGTGCCATATCAACTAGTTTGAACCAGTCTTGAACTTTACCTCGTTGATTGAAATGATGATCATGCAAACATTGAATGTTGATTGTGAATATACATTCATATGTGTTTTAAGTTTTTGCAAACATCAAGAAATATTGAAACTTATTATTTGCAATGGAGTTTGATAAGTAAGATTGTTTTAGCTATTAAGAAACTGGATTATTCAAAATAACCAATTTGAAAAGCTTGAGACTCATGGGAAAATGAATTTTCAATTAACACGTTCGAATCATAAAGAGAATATTTGTAGGTAAATTTGATTTGATCTTGCTCAGAAATATTTTTAAGATGGTGAGGACCTAGCATAACCATCAACTCACATTGAATTGCCTCAACTATTCGAAAAGTATCTCCACAGTGAAGTGATGAATCACGAAGATCAATAGACTCGACAACATCAACCGATGTGAAACAACTATCATCAGATTTCCTTCTGAGAAAATGATTGATTAAGTAATAGTTGTTAACATCAGTAATATGATCATATTGGTGGATTAACATATAAGATTCTCAATTCTCTATTGGTTCCCTTTGTATTCGATTACATACTAATCTAGTGATATGAAAGCTTAGGGAATTTAAAACAATCACCTTCATTGTAAATTCAACAAACCAATTAGGATACCGGGATCGAAAAAATATTAAAAACAAGTGTCAAATCAAACCAAGTATTCATGTCAACATTAGGATCTTGATTCTCTTAATGAAACAAGCACTTGCTAGCACTTAAGAAGAGATATTGTGCCAAGGAGATGATTAACTTCAAAACATGCACAAGAGAGATAAGAATATAATTGATCTTTGGTTTGGCAGGGAGGGATCCTCCAACCAAATATGCACTATAACGAATATAACTTCTAGTAGAGGTTATAAGGGAGGTTTTTAGTGTTATCAAATTGGAAAAAATGGTCAAAAAAACATTCGTAAAAACATATGTAGCATATTTTTTAACGGATCTTATAACAAAACTTCATCACAATTGAAAACATTTGGGTGATCGAAGATTTTAACAGATGTTTTTTTATCAATATGCTTCATGGACAAATAACAATAGTACTCTTCATATATAAAAGAATTGGGGTTGCATACATAACCAAAATCACTAAGGCATTGAATGCAAAGAACAATGGTGCATGAAATTTATACTACCCTAGTGCATATATGTTAAAAAAATTCCTTAGGGCATTCTTTTCAGGAATGACACGAAGGAAGGTAAAAAAATATTGTAGACCTAGTGCTTTTATTCAAAATCGCAGCTTTGATGTGCATAGTTTATATAAAAGAAACAATGTGATAATGATATAAAGGACCCGGTTTTGTTAATTTGTATAATTCATCGGGCCAAAAATAATATTATGTAGCACTAGGACATTAGTTCTGTGAAAGAACTCGTGCATTAAGAATTATAATGCATCGCGACATTACTTTCAAACAATACCGGTGCTTGAAGAATTAAATTCCTCGGTGCTATGGTTTTCATAAAAGGCATAAACTATGCAAAAAATACCATAAGGGTGCTTTTAGGTAATATAACACGTTGGTGCGTGTTTATGTTATGAACACACCATTTTTTGTATGAGATTTTCTATTTTTTAGAAACATCAACCTATGATAGTGCAATTATTGTTATTTTTTAAATCTGTTATTCATCAAAAAATCAACATATATCTTATAACAATATTCATATAAATTACATTTTGATTAGTGCATTTGTATATGATGTTTGGATTAATTTATTATATTATCATATTTTGCATCTCTTCATTATAATATTTAATCATTTATATATTTAATCAGTGGTTTAACATTTCACAATGACATTAGATAACACAATAGAATAAATTAAAATGTATTTTATTATATATCAATAAGAGCCTCTTTGTCATACAAAATGGGATTGTTATTGGTAACCCCTTGTCTTTCAATTGGGATGCTATATCCATTATGTTAAACAAAATCTCTGATTTTCATAGACAATTATTTCAAAAAATATAACAACTTGCATTGATATCCAATTAGATCATCATTCTTTGTTGGAGCTATTGTCAGCGCTCAAGATACTTCCATGAATTGGGTTATTTGGCTAAATGGTTTCCTCGATTGCATTGATTGTTTTCCTCTTCTTGATCTTGTTCCATCTACAAACATGAAAATAAAGTGTAATGAGTATGATATACATTGGTGAGAATAATGAAAATTGAAATAAGTAATATACAACAATGTAAATCGAATATAAACGTATCATAGTAAGAAGTGATTCATGAACTATACACACGGTTTCAAAACCACATCTCATGCCTTGTTGCAACAACTTTTTTTGTTGGTGTAGTTCCATACTTTATTTCCTGCAAGTTTATTACTCCATTATAAATCATAGATTTAATATAAAGTATTTTTTTGTTCTATTATTTATAAACTCATCAAAGTAAAACAACATAGATACTTACAAATTCCACAATTAATTTTTGATAAGCCAACATATACTCACAACCCATATTTAAACCAATGTTAATCAATATTTATGATGGCGCTTCTTTGTATGTTAGAACCTATTTGAAGAAATTCAAGGATCGTTGTTGTAAAACAACTTAAAATATACAAAAATGAAACATTGGGTTGTTATAAGGAAATATTAACAATTACTCACAAACCTTGATATCAACCCTCTTCTTCCTTGTCGTTTGGTTTTAGGTGATGAATGAGTTCCATTTTGTTTTCTTTTTTGCACAAAAATACTTGAAATTAATATTTAATGCTAAATTATTTGTTTATATGTACAAAGTCTATAATGATTACATATATTTGAAGCATGTTGTTGTTGAGATGGCTCCTCCTGTGGTGCAATTATGTCCATTTCTTTGACCATATCCTTGTACACTTTTTAAGACATTCCTATTGGAACGTTTCACATATTAGCTCATTAATCCTTTGGGATTTTCATTATATTCCTGAAAAAAGTAATAAAGTTTTTTTATATTGATATATGAAAACTAAATATAACAAACTTCATATTAATAAATGAATGGTGTAGTAACACACATATATATAATTCTAGAAAATCATTTTAATTAGGAATAATATTGTTGGCTGTCGAAATTGTGTTGTTTTACCTTATCCTTACCCTCAATTACCTTACTTTAGCCTCTATTTTACAACTCGAACTAAGCCTTTCACATATGTTTCTAGTTCCTTTTAATGAACTTTTGGATATTGTTTATGTAAGCTTATTATTGACTAAAAAGGCTAAATAGGTTTACGGTTTTTCATGTAACTTATTATTTACATTACATTATGGCTTGACAAGTAATGGTCATTAATCAAAGTCAAAGTGGTTGGTACAGGATCCTGATATTCTTGTACTCCCTGCGGTTCCTACACTAGAATTGGACAACCGACCGATTTGATGAGGATTATCTTTGAGTGCATTATAGTTGTTAGGAGGAAATGGCATGCACCTACCATTGAATATTTGTTTCATTTCCTATATATGATTTGGGGCATTACAAAGTTTCCAATGTTGGAGGTCAGCTACCAGCTGCTACATTTTTTGATTATTTATTCAATACAGTCGAGGGATGATGTAAACATGTATAAATTGGGATTCTACAATAGCATAGGTTAGAAATATTGTTGAAGACTTTGGTTCTCTTATATTTTTTAAGACCTATATCGCCACAACCCTCTAGGGGTTGGATCCATCGTTTTGTAATGTATACTTACAAAGATTTTCTATTTCTATAATAAAAAGGAGTTAATGCCAGTTTTCATATATTGTTCCTATTATTTTTTGTAATAGTAACATTATTCATATAATTTCAGTGTTTCCTTAAGAGAAACAACAAGTTGGTTGGCTAGGGCCCAGCCAACCCATCTCGTTCTCCCAGTTTTACAGTTGAGTGCATATTAGGTACAAGAGTGACTGGTGTGAAGTTGATTTTTAATGGTGAGAGTGCAGGATTGGCAATGCTCTTGTGTTCCTTTCTTTTCATTGAGTGATCTCATATCTGAGGGCTTGTGTGTGTGTCAAGTGTTTTGTTTCTATCAAAGCATTTTTTGTATACTTTCTCAACACAACAATATGTATTTTATCTTAGAAGCTTCCGCTTGAATCGTTTCTGGAGAGTAATGGTTAGGGTTGTAGGGTTTGATTATTTAAGTTTTATTTTTAGATTCGGGACTATAAGATAGATCTTTTATTTAATGATTGAATTTGTTTATACACATGACATATTCAACACAGTGATAAATGTTTTTAGAGGATATGAGTAAAGAATATTTTTAGTGGTGATATGTTTTCAAATGCAAGAGCTTACTGTTTGAGCTAGGGTTAATGAAATTTCCCTTTGACTTTTGCAATTAACACTCTTGAATTGTAATTTGTATTTGATTTGGGATTTCTTTTGTTATTGCCTAAGTTGAAGTTTTCCTTTCTGCACTTGTTGATTTCACGCTTGATAACACAAAATTTTGATTTATAGATTAAGGGATGCAAGGTTGTGATGTGTAGATCTTTTATGGCACAGGAACATAGTCATACTAGTATAGGAACATACTTGTTCTGATTACGAGAATATGATTGTTCCAATGCAGGAACAATCTTGTTCTTAGTACAAGAATAGGTTCATTCTAGTGTAGGAACAAAATTGTTTTGGGTACAAGTATAGGATTGTTCCAGTACAAGAATAGGGTCTCCTTGGTATAGGAAGCAGAATTAATAAAACATAGAACAAATACTTATTATGCCTTCTCAATACTAGAAATTAGATATAGGAACAAATTTTCTTTTTGAATTATTTCAAGTTTTATTTGAGTGGCATGCTTCATTTCTTCCAGCAAAGTCTTTGATTGTTGTTTCTAAGTGAATCCAATTTCTAGAGTGGAGTGGTATCATTTTGTTTGCAAATGAAAGTAAGGATTGAAATGTTTTCTTGTAATTTATTCTTTCAAACTATGCACGATTTAGTTGTAGGAAAAGATGTAGGGTTTGCAGGGTTAAATCCATAATATTTGGCATTTCTTGTGTTATGCCTCAAAGCTTACGTAGCCCTAGTTTGACAATTAAGTGTTGAGGAATTGAATTTCAATTTTGGCACCCAACATTTTTGCGACATTGTCAAGGAGGCATTGAAATAATTTTGGTAAGGCTTGGGTTTTTCTTTTTTCTGCAGTAGGGGTAAGACTTCTTTATTTTTTTCAAGTTTAGTGTGCTTCTATTGGTTGAAGGGGTTTTCTTTGGAATTGATTGTGTGGTGTAGACGTATTTTTTTTATCCGCAACATTGGATTCATTTTATTTTAGTAAGTTTTTTTCATTCATGTTTTTATTTATGATTTATTTCTTTAAAAATGTATGACTAGGGGAGGTTGGCAACAAAAGACCAATAAGGGAAAAGGAACCAATGATAAATTGGAAATATTTTCTCACGTTGGGCCTTCTATTGCAGGTGGGAATTCCAAACAGAGACATACCCATCTTGTAGGAACTATCTACCTGGACTCTACAGATAGGAGTGCAGGAATTTCACAACCAACAAGAGGGAAGAAGGAGACTACTAGGGTTACAAAGACAAACTTGAACCATAATAAAATGTCACATTATGTGGGAAGTGGCCTGTTTAGAGGGAGGAAAATGGCAGATCATGAAGACCATGCAAAGGGTACTAATGATAATCAACTAGTAGACGAGCATACTACTTTCGAGTTTCTGATTGTGGATCCACATGTAGTAGTCCAAATGAAGATTATCCCACCACCTGTTCTTCCACATTTTCATGGTAAATTGCCTGAATATCTAGATTCCTTTTGTTTGAATTTGATATACTCTGTAGGAGTTACAATTATTCTTCATATTCCCATAAGCTAAAACATTTCCCTACAACTCTAAAGGACTAAGCTTTACGTTGGTTCATGGGAGTAGGAGGGAATACTATAGCTTCTTGGGAATAAATGAAGAGGGTGTTTTAAACAAATATTAGGAGTATTGTAAGATAAGAGAGATGCAAAATGAAATTTTCACTATTGCAAAAGGAGATGATGACACCTTGGAAGATTATTTGGAAAGGTTTTTATATATCCTTCAAAGTTTGAAACATAAATTTGATCTAAGCACTATTAGAACCTTATTTCTACAAGGGCTTATAGATGACTGTAGAAATAATTTGAATTTGTTAGGACAAGGAGATATTTATCAAAAGACCTTTGATCAAATTTGTGACTTGTGCAAGAAATTTTCACGAAATCAATCTAGATTTGGTAAGGGTATCATAAGAAATTCTAAAAATAGCAGATTTGGATCTACAGATGCTATGATTACTAGTTTCAAAAATAAAATGGATAATATGTAAATTGAAATTATGAATATTGTTAGTAAACATATAGATTCCTTAAAATTTCAGCAGAAAGTAATAGAAGAGAAAGAAACATTATCCATTTATTGTCCAAAGTGTACAAAAAAACCATCTTTATGTGAATGTCTTGTAGATGTTAAGAGTGCTAATATTTGTGTAATATGTGCAAGGAAGCATCCTATCAAATAATTCCCTTCTAACCCGAGATTAAAATCAATAATTGAATGATAGAATTTGGAATTTGATCCATTACATGTTATGGGAGCATGAAAATCATGGCCATAGGTAGGTACAGGTATGATTCCTAAACCTACACCATATTTTTCTAGTTATAATGCACCACATTGTTCCTATCAGAACACAAATTATCCTTAGTCGTGGCAACATGGGAATCAATTCCAGTATGGGAAATCTTCCCCTCCTTGGCAAAAAGGATGGAGGGGACCACCACACTATCATTATTCCTATCCTGTGCCTACACAGTCATATCCTACACCATATGCACCATATCCCATGACACAACCTACATTACCAGCAACTTTTCCTCAGTAGACTCAGTCTATGCCACCATTTCCATTACCACCACCTCTTTGACCACCTCAATTTCATGCACAACTAGTGCCTAACCAAAACAATAAAGAAGTACAAATGATTCATTATATCAAACCACTTCCTTTACCCATTTATCAGACTATTCCAGTTGGGGTCAATGACCTCCAGTTGAGATCGGGAAGGGTAGTAAACTAAAAAAAAAAAAACCCATAGTGATCATTGAGGAGAAAATTGAAGAGGAAATCCCTAATATTTCAAACAATGATGTCACCATCCAACCTATTCCCACACACTTAGAGCCTTTACCTTCTTCTTCAAACCAACCTCCCTTTCCAAAGAGGTTGGCTATGGAGAAATTTAACCCTACCCCTGAGTATGACCTGCCTTCGAAGCTAAGGAATATTTGTATAAAGGTCCCTTTTCTATAGGATATTAAAGAGATTACCATCTGTACCAACATTGTTAAGGAACTTTGTCTTAAGAAACTAGGGAGGAAGAGAGTTGAACCTTGTGCTATCTAGTTTTTTGGGAGAGCAATTGAGTTGATGATGAGATGTGTTCAAATGGAAAAATATATTGATCCCGGAAAACCAATTGTCTTTGTTCAGATAGGTGATGTCCTTGTCCCCAATGTGTTGATATATCTTGGAGAAGTCATCAATGTTATGACTACACAAACCATGGAGAAACTTCGGTTGACTCACATTCACCCTACCCCCGTTGTGCTTGAACTTGCTGATAGATCTACAATTAAGCTAGATGGTGTGTTAGATGATTTAGTTGTCTCAACTAATTCATGGGAGCACCCCACAGATATTATTGTGTTGCAACCAAAGAATCCTATTTGGAGGTACCCTTTGATATTAGGATGACCGTGGCTTGCCACAACAGATGCCTATGTAGGATGTTGCTCAAGTGATATGTATATTTCCCATGGGGATGCTAGGAAAAATATCACCTTGTACCCACTTGCTAGATCTATCCAGGAACTTCAAGATAATTTATGGTTGGATTATGATAGTAGTGATGAAGATAATCAACCTCTTTCTTTGATCCATCAATATACAAATTTGACTGAAGAGGATAAGATCCAATATTTCCTAAACAACCTAGACACTATGTGGAATTTTGAGTCACTTCATCAAAACTTTAGTCTATGATTTCAGGAAAACTGTGATCCCCATTCCTTATCCTCATCGCTACAGAGCCTAGTATGCACTTCAAGTATTCTCTAGTCTGACACCACTCTTGTTGATATTAGTCCAAGAAAATATTTACACATTAGCTTAGACTTGGACCCATCCCAACAAGAGAAATTTGTGAGCTTGTTACAAGACCATATTGATGCCTCTGCATGGAGTTATGAAGACATGAGTGGCATACCTCCTTAAACACGTACTCATCACATCTATATTTACGAAGGTGTCCAACTTGTCCGACAACCCCAAAGTCGAATGAATCCTGCACTAAGAGAAATCGTTAAGGAAGATTTACAAAAACTCTTAGATATCGGTTTTATCTATCCTATATATGATATTCAGTGGGTCTCTCCATTGGTGTTAGTCCCAAATAAATATGGGAGATGGCATATTTTTATTCATTATATAAAATTAAGCAAAACTAGTCTCAAGGACTAGTTCCTTCTTCCCTTCATTGATCAGGTGCTAGATACCCTTGCTAGTAAAAAGTATTTTTCATTTTTAGATGGCCTCAGTGGTTATAACCAAATACAAATTTTACCTGAGGATTAGGACGATACCACCTTCACTTTTCCATGGGGGACTTTCGCTTATCGAGTACTCCCTTTTTGAGTTTGTAATGCTTCAACTACCTTTAAGAGGGCAGTCTTGGCCATTTTTGTTGACCTTGAGTGTGTAGAATTTTACAGGATGATTTTTCAATATTTGGTGATTCTTTTTAAGAAGCCCTTGAAAATTTAATGAAATTACTCACTCGGTGTCAAGAATATTGCCTCTCTTTAAGTGATAAAAAATGTAGATTAATGTGCAAAGCAGGGGTGGTTCTTGGCCATCTTATTTCTGATAAGGGTATTCAAGTAGATCCAGCCAAAATACAAGTTATTTTACATCTTCCTGCACCTAAAACACAAAGGGGAGTGAGAGGATTCCTTGGTGATCTCATTTATAATATTAGTCTGCAGTGCTAAGATCTTCCTTAGATTATAAACAAAATCCTTTCATTGTGGTTAAGGATTCATCAATCTTTGCAAGTGAAATGAAGAGTTTTTATGTTAATTTTATGAGAAATTTAATGTAAATCAGAAATTGAAAAACAACATAAACATGTACAAGACATCATCAAAAACACATTAAAACAAGCACATGATAAAAGAGTTCACCCCTCCTGTGCTACGTCTCCTTAGTCCATCTTCCACTGGCTTGGGCCTCTCAACTATCTCTGAAACCTGCTCCAATCAATCCAAAATACTCAAAAATGGCTATCTAGCCTCTTTTTGCATCCAATTTGGTGGAAAACTAAATAAATTATGAATTCTCCTAGTTCTCCCACTATTTGTTCCACAAATTACTCCAAACTTGATATGATCCTACAAATTAGCTTCGAAAATCTGCTAACTAAGTGAAACTTTTGTAGCGTGGCGGGCCATAATCTGCCGACATTGACTATCTGATGAAAAATCACAATCGGTGGAGTTCTGTGGGCTTATGGTCTTGTGAACACGGTGGGCGATGTGTGATTTCGATGTGGCAGGCCCCACAAGAGTATTAACCAGAACTAATAAACGTCTCGTGTCAGGGGACTTATTGCATTTTGTAATTTGGAGATAACCGAGGTTTTGTACATGTGGAACTTTGCACCATTGCAATTTGCAATTATGATATCGCATAACAACCTAGTACTTGTTGGGGGCCGATTCTGTAACACCAAACCTTTGTCGATCTGCAATTGGGATCCATCACATCGTGCCTCTGGTTGATTCTTGAAAGCCTTCTCGACTGCCTTATCACATTGCACCCTTCCCTACTCGGGGACCTACTTGCGATTGCGATCTATGACATGTGGGGGCAAATGGCGGCTTGCCACTTGGTGCCTCCTCATTCGCTGAAGGACCTTACCACATCATCCAATCCTACCATGTGAGAAAGTCAAACCTGAAATTTGACTTGTTATAAGTTCTACATACAAGCTTAGATTTGAGTGTCATTTGCACTATTGGAATGAAAATGATGAGCTCTTTGATCTGAAGCTAAGTTTAGTAATATTCCAACACTTTGATTTTTGAGCCTAATTTTGAGCACTTGATCACTCCTAGTCACTGGAAGCCTTTTGGACCCCCAAAGGATCACTTTCAATTGCTCAGCAGGCGAGGGTATAGTTCCCTCACCTTTCCAACCTCTATCCATTTGGATTTTGAAGGAATTTTACCCTTGAGCCCCACTCAAAGATAATTGATACTTCCCGTTTTTGATGTCCTTGTTTCTCTGTCAAGTATAATGTCTTGCTAAAGCACACCAAGGAATTCTGGAGAAAAATCTTCAAGAGACGGAATCTGAATATTCTCTCCTTGATCTTCAATCAAAGGAGGCTCATATAACCTTAAATTCTCAACATTAAAAAAAAACATAAATTTGCATATATGAAGGTAAATCCAACCTAAAGGCATTATTACCAATCTTTTCCAAAAATATGAATGAACCATATCTAATTGGTTTGAGCTTTTTACCTTCTCCTTGGAGCCTCTCTTTGTTAATGTGAAGCCAAACTTCATGACCAACTTGGAACATGAGATCTTGATGATGTTTCTTGTGCCTTTCTTTATACTTTCCTTGGCTTTTCTCAAGCTGTTCTTGAACCTTTTCGTGTACTAGTTGTATTTGTTCAATGAACTTTCTTGCTTTGTCTATGTCGCTATCACCTTCAATAGAAACATCTTTGTAAAAAATAAAATCCAAAGGAGATTTAGGCAAGTATCCCAAGCATTCCTCAAATGGTGAATTTTGACTGGAATAGTGCTTGGCTCGGTTATAAGCATGTTGAATATAGTGCAATTGTTCATCCCACAACTTAGGATGCTTGTTGCAATACCCACGTAAAAGATGTATCACTATTTTGTTCACTACCTCTATTTGACCATCTGCTTGTGGATGAAAAGTTGTATTCTTTTTCAATTTGGTAACCATGAATCCCCACAAATTTGACAAAAAATTCCCCACAAAGTGAGAATCTCGATCACTAACAATGGATGTAGGCAATCCAAAAGGCACCCAAACATTCTGAAAGAATAACTGAGCAGTTTGTTCAGTTGTAACTTGGTTGTTACATGGCATCAAAATACACATTTTGCTAAACCTATCCACAACTACTACAAATAATCACGACCTCTTTTTGACAATGGAAGACCTCCTACAAAATCCATAGAAACACTCTCCCACAGTCATGAAGTTACCTGAAGTGGTGTGTACAATCCTAACTTCCTATTATTAGGCTTACTGATTGCACATAATGAACATACCTTAATAAAACGAGACACAGCTTCAAGCATACGATGCCAATAAAAATACCTTTGTAGATGTGCCATTGTCTTACTTACACCGAAATGACCAAAAATAATAGAATTACATGTCTCTCTTATGATGTTAACTCTTTCTCCCCGGGGAATAAAAATCTTGCCAAGATGGTACAACAAGTTATCATGAAAATGATAATCCAATTCCTCTACTTGGTTACTGTTGTAGCAGCTACAACCACCCTCCAAAATTTTTCCTTAGCTTTGTTTTGGAGCCTTCCTACCAACCTGTCATAGGAGCATTTCTTGCTTCATCTAGTACACAAGCTTCAGTGATTTTTTTGCAGAAAGACAACCTATCCATCAAAACTTGTTGCATTCCTATCACAGGTTGTTTCTCCGAACTTGGTCCAATTGCAGGCTGAGTAGCTCCATCAAGAAATTGCATAATTATGGAGGGCAACCAGCCTTCCCTCTAGAAATTGCGCAATTCTATCTAGCAACCTGTTGGGCTCTAGAATTGCACAATTATGCTAGTCAAGCTTCATCTAGAAAATTGTGCAATTCCTCCCAGTGGGGCTACTCGGCCTAGGAATTACACAATCTTGGGTAGCAGTCAGCTGCTCTTCCTAGAAAATTTCCCAAATATTGTGGGCAGATAGCCCAACTCCCTCCCAGAAATGCGCATTTTTTCCAAGCAGTTGAGCAGGCTCTTGCATGTGCATTTGGCTTGACCAGTTCCACCTGGGACCAAGAAAACTTGACTTGCATGCATGGGCTAATTTTTCCTGGAATAGAAAAATCAACATGCAAAAAGAATCCCTAGATTTTAGGGAGCTATTTTTAGCAATTGGAGGTTACATGCAAAGATTGTTTTAGAATCTTTCCTCCAAGTGGCACTTTTTCCTAGATTTGTGACATGCACGTCATGAGCTTCAAACTTATTTATTCGATGCTTCAGAGCTCATTTATTCACATGGATCTTGAAGCTCTGACATCCCACAACACATCCAGGACTTTTTGACACATCTAGCTCAGCTATTCATGGGTAAGTGGTCTTAACTTTTCTTTTGCAACGTTTTTGTCGCTTTTTGTGTTTTCACTTGTGTGAGTGTTGTTTGCTTGATTTATTTGAACATTTTTTGTCGTTTACATCCATACTAGCTTGTACTAGCACCATTTTAGTTTTGTTTAGTATCTCACTGTTGTTGCATGCATGAAATTGTTTTTCATGAACAGTCGCCAATTCAGTGACCCTCTTTGCCCACATGCATGTTGTTTTATTTTTTGAATTGTTCATTCATTGTTTGCATGAAAAATTATTTTCTTTTGCTTACATTCAGTATCTCCATGCATTCACCATCACATTTTCTTTCAGTTTCCTATCGGCAGGTCTGGGTAGCCTTGGCCCAGACTCTACCTCACAAAGATAACATTGTGCAATCCTGAGAAGGAAGGCTCTGTCTTCTTCTTAGAAAATGCACATTTCTTCCCAGGAGTTGTCGTGCTGGTTTGCATTGTGCAATTATGAGGGATAGTGACTGATGGCCCAGAAAATTGCGCAATGCAGTCGCGGGGCCTTCAACCAATGCTAGTTGAAATTGCACAATTCAAGCAGCTAGCAGTTTACCCTAGATTGTGCATTGCATAAATCTCACAACCAACCAACCTCCTTGGACAACCTAGACTACCTTTTGCATAGTTTTGGCAGCCAGTCAGTCAACCCCATAGAATAAATTGTGCAATCCTTACCTATCAATCCCCAGGTATGTTTCATGTTTTTCCCCAAGTTTTCTTTGGTTTTTGTTGATATATTTCTTTCTATGCATGTCGCTTTGTCTTCAGATCTAGCAAGTGTTCAGCTGCCTCTTTGCAGTTGGGGATCAATGGCCTCCAAGAGAGAAGGATCACAGGACACTAACGAGAGTACAACTGGAGTAGTAGTTGAGCGAGTGTCCTCAAATCTACCAATCTATGAAGATACCAAACTGATTCTAGACAAGGACATCAAGCTGAAATTGCAAGAGGTCAATGATGCATTTGTAGGCACATTTGGGGAAGAACTCGAACACCTCTAGGTGTATGTGAACATCCACAAGTATGGATTTTACCAGATTGCATGCAAGTTTCTTGTGTTCCCATGTGCGGACATGATACATTGGATTATCTTGCACACTAATCTTGAGACGATGACATTGAGCAGTGTTAGCGGGATGAAGATTGCTACCTTCATGGCATAGGATTATGATGAGATGTATCAGATGTTGGAGCCTGTGATGATCATGGAGACTCCCTTCAGCTTACCCAACAATAATGCCAACTCCAGAGACATTTTGAAGAATTGGATGAAGGATCCGGCTAAATTCAGGATGACACCCAACCAGGTCTACAAGACGAAGGTACTGTGAAAGGCATATCAATACTTGGTAATTTTTGCATGTCAACTGTATGGCCAAGAAAGCATGGAAAGCTTCCCACATAGTTGGGTGATCATGCTACACTAACTGGCCAGAGAGGGAAAAGCATGTAACTAGTTTGACATGTTGGCTCATCAACGAAAGGAACAGGTAACAAGGGCTCAACAACTCCCCAAAGGTATGCAAGCAGAAATCTACATGTGTGCCTACATCTTGGATGCAATATGTGCTCGAAAAGAGTTCCCGAGCTTGAAGTGGGCATGGACACCGGTAGAGACTACTGTGAACACTTATTGTAAGATGTTATCCAAATGTAGCTTCAGAGGAATTATCACACGGCTATCTGATCATTTTGTCACCCCAGTTTACAAGATGATATTCAAATAGGACCCACCCTGCATGTCGAAGGAAACAATGGATGCACTAATAGACATTGTTGATTGGTATGCCTCACCTTCTAGCACCTTCATACAGATGTACAACATGGAGAAGCCACAAAATGTTCTACTGATGTTTTCCTTAGACATACTCATCATGCAAGAAGTAGCATATCACTTCTCGGCAGGATTCACAACTAGGCTACACCAGAAGAAGAAGGCACCTTGGCTTGCTCTTCCACTATGGATTGGGTTATACGAGATCCAAAGTTTCAAGCATGCAAATGTCGAAGTAGAGCAATTGAAGAAGTATCCATTTGACCTCTGGAGTTACAATCTGTATGACCCACATTGTCTTGTGAAAGATCACTACGTGAGAGTAAAGTTCAATTGGATCCACAGGGCATGTCATTGGGTGTAGGAGGACTGATGGAGATATTGTTACAACTCCTCCAGACTCAATGAACTGGTCAGCTTCACTGTGGAATAGTTAGCAAAGTAACATGAAGCAGCATCCTAAGTGCACCAGAAGGAGGAGCAACAAAAAAGATGAACATACCAATGCACAACAAGGGCAAGAGGAAGATTGTTGATCGCATGGAGGAAGAGAAAATCTGCAAGTTCCGAGCAGATCCATTTGTGGAGAAAGCAGCTATGGCTATAGAGGAAAAGAGGTAACAACAAAATAAGTGAAACGCGCAAAGGAAAAGAGAGAAATAGAGAAGGAGTTGCATGAGTTGAATGAGAAACTCTTGAAGGAATAGGAGTTGTGCAAATAGGAGATGGAAGTGTAGCAAGAACATGTACAATAGGGGGCACAAATTGTACAAATGGATGAAACAATGCCCGTACAGGTAGTGGACTCATCAAAATAGTTGGCATTAGGAAAACAGGTTGAGCCATTGTAGGAGTAGGACTTCACTCAGGAGATATAGCAAGCACTTGAACAAATGGATACAGATATGGAGTGGTAAGAATTAGAGAAAGACATAGACCTCATGCCTCACCACCAAGAGGTTGTGTTATATTCTTTCCACAACTAACCTACGTAGCGAACCGGGGGGTTAGAGGGGGGGTGGAGCCACCCCTTTCTTGCGCTGGAGCAGTGCCCCAGGAAATTTTTTTTGGACCCTATATTAGGTTGGCGAACCTACCTATGGTTTTCATTCCCATGGTTTTGACACGATGGTTTTCGGTCCATGGATTGGATGCTTCGGCATGTATAAATATGTATTGTAAACATTGAAAGGAATATAATGAAAAATCAAGCTGGTAGTCTCGGTTTTGAGATCCAGTGGGAAATCTCTGTGTATATGTGTTTTTTTATGTGTTATGCTCTCGCATTGTTTATTTTCTTTGTTTTAGAATTCGTATGCAGGTAATTTCTGTACAGGGTTAAAACCTACATTGAGCCACCAGCTTCACCACATCCAGAAGATGAGAAATTCCCAAGTGACCACGGAGACAAGAAGATCCTTGGAGATCAGCTAGAAGGAGAGATGGAAAACATGTCATTCGACGAGTCTCAACATAGATTTGTGCAATATCGTAGAGTGTTGACTCCAAAAGATCATACATCTCCTGTGTAGTATGAGGAACGAGTGATCATGTCTGATGTGGGCAAACATCTAGTTGCATTGGTCAATGCTACTAGAGCTTATGCCAAAGCCACTAGCTCGAGTGTTCACTTTCTCATAGGCGAGAACGAGCCAATGGCGAAGGAGCTAAAGATGCCCAAGTAGGGAGGTGATTTGGTTATAGCATTCGATCAAGCAGAATTGAAGAAGGAAATACTAGATGAAGTGTTGTCCCTTGACACAGTTATGTGGGTGTTGTATTCCAAGTTTGGTACCATGCATAAGGCAGTCATCCATCTCAATGGATGGCAGCAATGATGTTCTATAAGAGCACGTATCTTGTCAAATGTGCATGTTGATGTTGATTACATGCAAACATGGAAGATGAGATTCAAGGGATCCCCACTTCACTTACCTAAGATGATGAAGCATAGAGCAGTTGAGATGAAGGCATGCATCCAGAGTCAAGTCTGGAACTATGAATAGCTCTCGTAGCTCATTGCTAGTCTACAGGATTCCCATGCATGTGTATTCAAGAGTATGGATGTTGTGGTGCATGCACATGCGATCCCATCTATTGGGACTCCCACCCAGGTAAAGACAAAGGCAAAAATCCGACTAGAGCTTCACTCGTACTTTGATGAGTTGATGCGCATAGCCACCAGCCAAGACTTTCCAATCAGTGCAGACATCATGCATAGGTATGTTGTTGTTCTAACCGTGCTAAAGACAATTATGTGCATGCTTTCAGATGAGTTGGATAGAGGAGCTCGAGTAGTGTACCCAAATTCTATGGTGGAAAGAGTCAGGTTCCAAAAATATGTCACCTTGGAGTACATGGACACCATTGCATACAACCAATCTTGGCATCAGTTCGCTACTGTCAATCATCACGAGGATGTCGAAGAGTTGGACTTCCCACGGTTGTCCGAGTCATAGTGATGTCTTGCATGGCTTTCTGAAGCCATTTTGTCTCACATGGGTACATGTGCATTGTAATTTAATATCTTTTCAAGTGTAAGTTCAAGTGTTGATAGTTGGATGTAACATTCATAGAGTAGATAAAGAGTCATGAGGGTAGATGAATTGTCACAAAGGGGAATGTCCAGGGTCACTCCTCCCTTTTCTACAAATAGTCCCTCATAACTCATTGTATACACTTTTGGTCAGCCAAGCTTTGATAGGAATTTCTTAGAGAAAGCTGGGATAGTATTGTAACACACCTTGGTTTCTCCACTACGCAAAGCTAGTATATCT
Organism: Pinus taeda; assembly: GCA_000404065.3. Taxonomy (NCBI): domain Eukaryota; kingdom Viridiplantae; phylum Streptophyta; class Pinopsida; order Pinales; family Pinaceae; genus Pinus; species Pinus taeda. The sequence continues at coordinate 83,257 of APFE030405450.1, forward strand.
CTTTGGAGGAGTAGGCAGTTGTGGCTGTAATGTTCAACTATTGGAACTAGCGGTTAGACATGGATGTATTGTATGAATGGAACTTAGACTTCTTAATATAACAGAGGCAACACATTTTCATGCATATGTTGTTGTTTTAGTTGGAATATTCTTGTTTATGTAGCAATGTATGTTATTTAACTTACGCATTTGTGTATGAACTATTTTCTATGCAATTGTATGAATCTTGTTGCAGATGTGATGTTGGTTTAACATCACTTTGGATTGATTGCTATCTTGCTTTCCAGTTGGTGATGAATCTTTGCTCATGTGTTCCCTTCCAAGCTGAGTACTATTATAAGTTTCCAAGGGGCGCACTCACCTCACTCTTCATGTGTTAGAACCTCTCATGCACCTTCCTTGACTGGCCATAGTTGTCACACCCTTGCTACCAATAGGGACATCTTACATGCCTCTGTCACCTACTAACAGTATTAGGTGACACTAGTTAGTGTCACCTACTATATTTGGTTTTTTTTGGGTTAACCCTTGTTAGCTCAGTCAAGTATAGTAAGGTGAGGTTGAAAACCTTAACAAACACGTTAGAGCTATACAATAAACTACTTCTCTAAAGGAACAACCTCTTCTGCTCTCAATAAGTTTGGATCCCTCTTCCACCTCTGAAATGAATAAGTATTATGCATAGTTATGAAAAATTGAAAAAAATGAAAAGTGAAAATGAAAAAATGAAAAATAATAAGGCGGAAGAAGAGAAAGGCTTCCTGCAAAGAGAGGTGATGCAAGTAAATCCGCTGGGGTACTGACCAGGCTTATTGGTAGCAGAGCGATGCTTGTGTTCCTATGCGAATCCACCAGGGTACTGTCCAGGCCTGCTGGTAGCGGAGCAACACCAAAGATGAAACTAAGACTCTAATTACTATACTTCTTGTGCACTAATATACCCCTCAACCCCAATTGAAATAACTATGTTGCCTTGGCTTGGAATGTGTGTCAATCAACCAAGAATTTGGTAGATGCTACATCTTACAATCAGGTTAGTGTGAAACCAAGATGAAATAAGAATTGAACAATACTTCTGGAGGTGTTAGACTTGCTTTTCACAAACAAGGTCTAATCAAAGAATTGAAGTTCTACCAATGTTTCACCAAGTGTTGTAGTGGCTACAACCACCCTCTAAAAATTTTCCTTAGCTTCATTTTGGAGCCTCCCTACCAACTTGTCATAGCACCATGTCTTGCTTTGTCCACTATGTTATCCCCTACATTGTTCCAGGCTGAGGACGAGATTGAAAGACGTAACTTCAAAAAACTTGCAATTCAGCAGCTAGCCCTACTAAACTAGAGAGGGATCTCTCTAAGGATTTCACAGTCAATGACTGGAAAAGAGATGGATTTTAGGCTACATATAATAGTTTTAGTTGAGTTTTTGAAAATTTATGGTTTTTAAGTTGTTGGACCAGGGATGAGAGCGAGCAATTAGGTCAAGGTGTTAAAGGTTTGCAGTAGTAGGCATAAAGAGGGGAATATAACAATGTTTTGTGGTGAACTTAAGATTTAGTCAATGTACTATAGGTCTAAAATCTTAAGAAATCATAATGATAATGTATTAGCATGAATTCATTATTCTCTAAGAAGAGATACATAAACATGATTTTCCACATAAACAGAGTTTTGAATCTAATAATTTTACCTATATGACTGTAAGGAAAACCATATGAAGAAAGAAAAGCATGTTAAGAGAGATGAATTCATCAATAAGAAATGGATATGAAAGGAAAACAACACCACAAACTCAATGAACAAGTATTCCTAAAAAATGGATGCAACTGCTCCTTGATTCACTGTATGAAAGCATAAGGTACAAGTCTCTCCTTAGAAGTCCAATCCCTCTCTCTGAATGAGAAATGATACATATATAATTAAAAAAATAGATTCCCCACCTTTAGGGGTCAGATCCTTAAGTGGTGGAACAGTTTCCAAGAATCTCTCAACCAACAAGTGACAGTGTGAAGGTCAAAAACAAACTCTTCTCTTAGACTTTGATTTGAGTTTTGCTTCATTTATGAGGCCTAATCAACCATAAAAAAAACCTATCATGATAATTCATTCATGATTACATCATATAAACTTCTAACTAATGAAGTTACATCATTAAGTTACCTTTGACCAAGTCAAACTAGAAATATGAGAAATTACATAGTGGAATTTTTAATTAAAAACTCAGAAAATTGCAGAAGCACAACGCTAATTTTGAGGCCCATTTTAGGTACCTTATGAAGTCAAATTTGAAATTTAAGAGAAATGTAAACTAGCCTTGCCTGTCTAGCTTCCAAAACATCTTGAATTTTTGAAAATGACCCATGATAAGGCCTTGAAAAACTGATTCTCCAAAGGTGTCCCCAAACGCGCAACGTTTGTCAAAACGAGGGGAAAAATGTTGATTTTTGACCCCTTTTTCTCATTTTTCTCAAAATTTGAGCTATGTATGAGAAATATAATGAAATTGGTTTTGTGAGGAGGCCACCATATTTCCAAAATGTAAGCCACTTTTCATTTGGATCTCTAAGTAAAAAGTGCAACGCCAAGGTGCTACGTTTCTGTGACTAGTGTAATTTCTGAACTTTGCACCAAATTTCACAAAAAACCAAAAATGCTCAGGAAACTCCCAAAATTGGTCCAGAAGTGCCAAATGAGGTATATTATGCTATCATGGATGCCTCAAAAACAATCTCCAAGTTTTCCTTCTCATTTTTACTTTTTAGGGTTTTCATTGAGTTTGGCCCCCTACTGCTTGATTCTGACCTTGGCAACATGATTCCTCGTGTAATAATGGATGACCATCTCCCTTTGCAGCTTGTTATCCTTTTTAACCTTGTCAAGGAGATTCTCAAGGTGGAAATTGGTCTTGTCAAGCCAAAACTCCCTGTCTTCATTTATTTCCATGGCAATCCTCTCCTCAAAGGTCAATTCTTCCATTGGTGGCTTTTGTTATTTTCTAGGTCTAGGTTCATGCCTTTGAACCAATAATCCCCATGATTTGGTATCCCTGTGGCAAGAGAGATGGCATAAAATGAGAATGTGAAATCAATCCCTGCAATGGTGGCCTTTTCTCCTTTCAAATTGGTGGCAATCAAATAAGTGAGTTGCTCATGAAAACTTGCCTCTCCCACTCTTTGACAAAACCTTAGGCAGTTGACATCTTCAAAGCATTGTCTTATGAATGGAAAAGAATTGATCTCATTGCAATTTTTGGGTTCATACCTCATAATCTTCCCCCCTTTATGATTTTTTCTTTTCTTTGATGGTGAAGAGTCTCCTTCCATTTTTGAAACCATAGATGTTAGGAAAAGGGAAAAAAAAACAATGAAAAGTGATTGAAATGGTGAAATGAGGGAGTTAGGGAAGGGATATGGGGGTAGGGAAATTTCAAGAGATGGATAGGGGTTTTATGAATCCTTAGTAAGTTAAATGGAGGGAAATGAGTAAGAGAATTTAAAAATAGTCCTAGCTAGGGAAATTGCTCAAAATGATAGGTAAGAGCTAGGGCTTGTAAACTGAAGGGAAATGACTTGTCTGGTGGATGGGATGGTGATTTGTATGCAAAAAGAGGTAGGGATATCAATTTATATGGTTTTAATGTTCCATATGATCATTTGCAAGCTTTAAAACATGAAATTCATACAAACCCTAGATGACTAAACTCACCATCATTCATATTTTTTGCTAAAAGAAAAGAGGGAGTGAAATGATTGTACTTACTTTCTGAATGGATTAGAGGAATAAAAATTGGAATGTAAGTTTAAATTTTGAATTTGGGCGATTTTCTATGGGTTTTTGGATACTTTTCCCTGTGCACAGCGCAGTTCACAGAAGCATAATGCCAACTTGCAACCCGCTTTTGGAGGCATTAAATTGCTCCAAATTGCAAACTTGATAGTTCGTTGGAAATATCCTGAAGTTTGGTACAATATGGACTCCTCAAGGATATAATTTTGACATTCTTTACTATGTGAGCACGCAAACCTACCTTAACTTGCGTTGTAACATGGTTTTTCAAGAGCTAATCTATTTTATCTTTAGATAGAGGAGAACACTGAGTTTTATAGAAATCAACATTAGCTTGGTGATTTTCATTTCCAAGATTAGAAATAGGCCTTTCTCTATTTTAATCCCAGTCTTCTTCATCCAAGAAGGAAGACGCTAATTCTTCTTGGGAGGAAAAAAAATAAAGGGCTTCTAATATATCTTCTTCCATACATTCTTCATCCCCATACGATTTTTCAAGGAATTTAATGATTTTTTCATAAATCTCACAACATCTATCCATAATTGATAATGAAAAATTGTAACTTTGATAATGTTGAAAGAAAACTTAATGAAATCCTTTAGAGAATATAAACTAGCAGATGGTAGACTCTCATACCATTTCCCTGCTATTTCCTCCAAGGTAGCCATGAAGATCTTCATCAGGTAATCTTTAGGAAAATTAGTCTTTAATCTGTGAATATGAAAATAAAATTTGACCAAATGCAAACTAACATTTTCCCCATCCTGACCTTTAAACTTTGGTAGCCATGTTTTCCAATCTATACAAGGAATATGATTTGGAAAACCAAGAATGTGAGCTTGATTCATAGGAGCATACCTTCACGTAGTTGAATCCATTTTGAAAACAGTTAAGTCACCAAGAAGTTCTTCAAACTAAAGGTTTTTTAATAGTGGAGTCACCATGAGAATTCTAATTCTTTGGATTCTTCGACACTGGAGTCGCTAGGTGAAAGATGCACAACCATTCTTGTGTCTGATCACTATTCACCATCAGCAATCAGATCTGATCCTTGTCACTCTTTCCCAGGGAAGATATGATCTTTTGTTCCCCAACAAAAATGTCAAAATGTTATCCCCTACAATGTCCCAGGCTGAGGAGGAGATCGAAAGAGGTAAATTCAAACTACTTATAGTTCAACATCTAGCCCTGCTGAACCAAAGAGGGATCTCTCTAAGGATTTCACAGTCAATGACTAGAAGAGAAATGGATTTTAGGCTAGATATAATAGTTTTAGTTGAGTTTTTGAAAATTTAGGGGTTTTAAGTTGCTGGACCAGGGATGAGAGTAAGAAATTAGGTCAAGGTGTTAAAGGTTTGTAGTAGCAGGCATAAAGAGGAGCAAGATAACAATGTTTTGTGGTGAACTTAAGATTTAGTCAATGTAGTATAGGTTTGAAAGCTTAAGAAATCGTAATGATCACATATTAGCATGAATTCATTAATCTAGAAGAAGAGATACATAAACATGATTTTCCACATAAACAGAGCTTTGAATCTAGGAATTCTGCCTATATGACAGTAAGGAAAACCATATGAAGAAATCATATTATATTAAGAGACATGAATTCATTAATAAGAAATTGATATGAAAGGAAAACAACACCGCAAACTCGCTGAACAAGTATTCCTGAAAAATAGTTGCAACTACTCCTTGATTAATTATATGAATGCATAAGGTACAAGTCTCTCCTCAGGAGTCCAACCCCTCTCTTTGAATGAGAAATGATACATATAGACTCAAAAAAAAAACTTCCCCACCTTCAAGGGTCGAATCCCTAAGTGGTGGAACAGTTTCCAAGAATCTCTCAACCAACAAGTGAGAGTGAGAAGGTAAAAAACAAACTCTTCTCTTAGACTTTGATTTGATTTTTGCTTCATTTATGAGGCCTAATCAACCATAAAATAAACCTATTATGCTAATTTATTCATGATTACATCATCTAGACTTTGAACTACTGAAGTTACATCATTAAGTTACGTTTGACCAAATCAAACTAGAAATCTAAGAAATTACATAGTTGAATTTTTAATTAAAAACTCAGAAAATTGTAGAAGTGCAGAGCCAAGTTTGAGGCCACTTCTAGGTATCTTTATGAAGTAAAATTTGAAATATGAGATAATGGTAAACTATCCTTGTCTAGTTTCCATAACATCTTGAATTTTTTAAAATGACCCATGAGAAGGCTTCAAAAACTTATTCTCCTGAGGTATCTCGAAAAGCGCAACACCTATCAAAAAGAGGGGCAGAATATTGATTTTTGGCCCCTTTTTTCTCATTTTTCTCAAAATATGAGCCTTTTCTGAGAAATTTGATGAAATGGGTTTTGAGAGGAGGCCACCATATTACCAAAAATTTAATCCACTTGTCATTTGGAGCTCTAAAGAAAAAGTGCAATTCCTTCTGTAACTAGTGTAATTTTTGAACTTTGCACTAAATTTCGCAAAAAACCAAAAATGCTCAGATAACTCCCAAAATTGGTCCAGAAGGGCAAAATGAGGTATATTATGTTATCATGGATGCCTTAGCAAGAATATCCAAGTTTTCCTTCTCATTTTTACATTTTATGGTTTTCATTGAGTTTGGCCTTCAACTGCTCGATTTTGACCTTGGCACCTGATTCCTTGTGTAATAATGGATGGCCATATTCCTTTGTAGCTTTTTATGCTTTTTAACCTTGTCAAGAAGATTCTCAAGGTGGAAATTTATATTTTCAAGCCAAATGTTGGCTTGTTGGGGCCTGACCCAGGTTCAATGTTAATTAGCCAAACAAATCCCTACACTACTGGCCCTTTCGGCATCAGCCCGCAGAGTGCGGACCAAAGTCTCACCCAAAGCAGTATGGGGGGAATCTTGGAACCAAGTTTCTGCACCCTGAGATGGTCAAGATGTCATTTTATTCCTTCCATTCTTGCCTTCGCATAGGTCACTTAGTTCTAGGGCTCTGTCTACCTAACCCCTTATTCTTGCCTTCGATACCTCGGCGAAACGGAATGATTGGCCTTCACATAGCCCTAACCTTCGATCTAGACACTTTCACACTGCTAAGGAAGCGTATTGCATAGATTGTCAAGTTATATTAGGAATCTTACTTACCTTATTAGACACTCACGGTTAGCACTGCGTAAACATATATCCTTATTTATGTTCAGTTAACCAACATAATTACACACATTTGCGCATCACATAAGAATCATAAAGGAAATTCATACATAACATGTCAAGATGCATTAACAGGAACAAAGACATAGAAATTGCAGAATGATTCTCTTTATTGATAGCTTCCAAGTGATTACAGACTCTATCCACCCTGCGCACATAGCCGCAGGGGTCCATGCACTCAGTTGCGGACTTCTACCCTAAGCCTCAGCACACTCAGCTACAGAGCCTCTACCTACTCTACGACACAAAACTTAGACTTCTTACATCAAAGCTACAAATCTCTTACATGATCTTTTGATTGATGTCTCTAAAACTACTTAGAGCTTAGCTCTTTTATACAATCCCATGGTCCATGGACCATGGATAGATCTCTTACAACCGACTTTACTTTACAAAACTAAGGGTGGACAATCCTTTTTGACTTATGACATGTTCACACTTCGCGATGACAAAATGTGGAGTCTTTACAAGTTTATTACAAACTTTGACCAAAACATGGGCTTTTAGCCCCAAAACATTCCTTTGGGGGATCACGTTCCTAACAACCCAAAACAAAAACATCATGACTCACCGTCGAGTCACTTGTTAGGTACAGAGATCTTTGTGTGAAGCCCTTCCATCTCGATTGTATGACTGCAACCTCAGTCGTGCACTGAGCTATCACCTGTTTCATGTCTTCAACTATATGCTTAGTCACTACTCTTGCGTTGTTGGCCTAAAGCTTTTGTTGTGTCACTTGCAGAGTCGCAAGCTTGCCTTTGATAGATCCTGTCATTGTGTAAGCCTCATCTAGCCATGGCTTTAGTATTGCCTTCAGCACTGTTGCCTTGTGCAGTGTTGATTCCACTTGTTTCTTCAGCTTCTTGGCCTCCTATAGCTTGGCTAGTCTTTGTGTTAATGTGACGGTTCACACTGTGCCCTTAACCTCGTCATAGCACAGTTGTAGCTCGCACACTTCCACCTCTAACCGTTGTACATTGGGGTCCTCCTGCAAGCTGGTCAGGACCTCAAATGACTACTCAAATAATTGCGTGTAGTCTACTACTGTACTATCCACCATTGTTACTCCTTCTATGACAGTGGTCGCCCATTTTTCTTTTAGTTTTGGCAGAGTTGAAGGCTAGGACCTCAACTGTAACTCTTTGATTTGTAGGTTCAACTCAAAATGAACCTACACCATCTTAGTATGAGTGTCACACACCCCTGTGGCTAGCTTATAGATGCAGACCTCGATTAGCTCCTCCTTTGGAATGGCCAATTTTAGGACCATTCAACATGCCTCCTCAACAACTTGCATAATCCTCTTGCTCTGATTAGTCACCTTGGTCTCAGTGACGATGGCAGTATTTCTCTGTAGGGCCATCTTCTTGTTGTTGATCTGATGTTTATTGATCACCTGTAGGGCGTGGTGCTCACGGGCCCTCAACTCTACAATCACTCCATCCTACAAGAGGTGGAGCACTTCTCACAGAAGCGCTGCCAGGTTCAACCCTACTCCCTTTAGGGCACTGACAGTGGGCTTGTCAGCCTCATTCTCTGTGGTCAGTGCTCCATCAGGCAACACTATCACACTAGAGGCCTTCACGCGTAGCCTATCGACAGCCTCTGAGGTGTAGATAGCCAGGCTGGTAGATACTGTTTCAGCCTACGACTGTTGGGTTGTGTTATATTCTTTCCATGACTAGCCCACGTAGTTAACCAAGGGGTTAGAGGGGGGCAGAGGTCCCCTTCGTTGTGCCAATTATGTAGCGGGTTGGGGGGGGTCACAAGGGGTTTGAGGCATACTTGTAACCCCACTTTATGGGGTCTGGGGCAGTGCCCCAGAAAAATTTTGGTTTTGGACCCTATGTTAGGATGGGCACACCCACTTATGGTTTTGTGCATGATTTTCGCACATGTTTTTGGATGCGATGGTTTTCGGTCCATGGTATTGGGCATGATGGTTTTCGGTCCATGGTATTGGATGCTTTGGCATGTATAAATATGTATTATAACATTGAAAGGAACATAATGAAAAATCAAGCTGGTAGTCTCAGTTTTGGGATCTAGGGGAAATCTCTTTGTATATGCGTTTTATGTGTTATGCTCTTGCATTGTTTATTTTCTGTGTTTTAGAATTCATATGCAGGTAATTTCTGTACGGGGTTAAAACTTACATTTGGTATCAGATCAGTTTTGGCTTCAAGGGGATGCCTTTGTTGCTGAGGGGCTTTGCTCGAGCCTGTGGTAGACCCTGTTCAGTGGGAGATCTGCGAGATCGATTCTGGTGGTGAAAGAAGATGACAAGCAGTGGAAAGATAGAGATCGAGAAATTTAATGGTTAGAGTTTTGAGTTGTGGAAACTTGAGATGGAGGAACTGTTGGTGGATAAAGATCAGTGGATCACGGTAGATCCAGGTACTAAACCAATGGGAGTGTTCAATGAAGAATGGAAGAAGTTGGATCAAAAGGCAAAGAGCACAATACGATTGTGTGTCTTAGATTTAGTATTGTTGAATGTATCAGGGGAAGCTATGGCAAAAGCTTTGTGGGACAAGTTAGGGACTTTGTACCAATCTAAGTCTCTGGTGAATAATCTGTTCTAGCAGAAAAAGCTATATAACTTGAGGATGAAAGATGGAGACTCGGTGACAGGGCATATGAACGCATTTAATACTGTGGTAAGTCAGTTAGCATTTGTTGACATTAAAATTTCAGATGAAGATAAGTGCATCAGTTTGTTGTGTTCTCTACCAGATTTGTGGGATAGTCTGGTTATTGCAATAGGTAGCAATGCAACTGCCTTGCAGTTTGATGAAATAATCTCATCCTTGCTGATAGAGGAGATGAGATGAAAAATATGGAGAGCCAGAATGGTGATGCCTTGTCTGTACGAGGAATTTCCTAGAACAGAAAAAAAATAAGTCATTGAGTGGGAGATCTAAATCTAGAGGGAGATCTAAATCTCCAGGAAAACTTGTAAAGGCGGTGTGCTGGAAATGCAGAAAGGAAGGGGACTTTAAAAGGGACTGTAAATCTAAAGCTCCTGATAAAGGAAAGGGATCTGATGATGCTCCTTCTGTGGAGGCAAAAACCACCTCAGATGAAGGTGGGGATGTGTACTTGGCTTCTTCAAGTACACATGTAGATCATGAGGCATGGTTGGTTGACTCAGGTGCATCCTTTCACTTTACTCCCCATAGAGAGTGGTTCTGCAAGTATGAGAAATGCAATGGTGGTGATGTCTTCTTAGGGGATGATAGGAAGGCTAGAATCATTGGTCATGGAAAAGTAAAGTTGAAGTTTCAAGGTGGGAGATTTAGAACACTTCCGGGTGTTTTGTATATTCCTGCATTGGCCAGAAATCTGATTTATGTAACCAAGCTGGATGATGCAGGTGTAAAAATAGTGTTCGAGAAGGATACCTGTAAGATGGTCCGGGGAGCACTGGTATTGATGCAGGGAGTTCAGATTGGAACTCTGTACAAGCTGCAAGGTAGCATTGTTGTTGATGGGTGCAACAGTTCTGTGGTTCCTGAAAGTCGAGCAGAAAATCTAGTGGTCTCTAGAGAGAAGACCATGTTGTGGCATCAAAGGCTTGGACATATTGGAGAGAAGTGCCTTCGAATACTTCATGATAAAGGTATGGTAGAAGGTATGAGTAATATCTCTCTGGATTTTTATTTCTGTGAAAATTGTGTATATGGGAAGTAGAATCTAGTGAGCTTCCCCTCTGGTGGTGTTGATGCCCCGAAAATCGTTACATCAACATCGGGGGATAACCACCCGGTCCGGACCTTAATACAGCTCCTTTTCCGTTTGGGATGGTGGATCCGACTGGATATAATGGGACCAGTTTCCCAGTAATGAATAAAAGGGGGTGAATGAATGATTGGTTTTCTAATAAGTGATAATAAATGGACGACTTATTCTATGAACGAAAACGTAAATGACTATTTTATCCTGGGAAGCTTCTATTCTTTAAGTGCAACGTTTAATAATCTGTGTTTGTTGATAGGCATATAGATGACACTATGCAATAAACAAAGACATTCATTTAAATGATAATTGCTTCGTTCAAATAGTTGAACGAAGTAATTGATAAAACAATATTACACTTCTCTTTTATATTACCAATACATGCATGATTGAAAGAGTAGCAAACTGTAAACATCCAATAGTGGAAAGTATAAAGCTTACTGTTTAAAACACATTCACATATTCAATAATAGCAAAAATGACCAAACAACAATTCACATAAAAGGAATAAATTCAGCCATAGATAATAGTACCATATGAGCTGCGAATTATTCCCTACGCCAATCGCAATTTGAATTCCTTCTTCCAATTCAGAAATACTTTTAATAAAGGCAATAGTGCACATTCACATCAAAGCTTCCTTATCAAAATTTGGAAAAATTGGTCCAGTCTTCATAAAATAATATGCCTAAAGTACAGTAGTGCAACTTTAGGCTTAAGTCATATACAAAAACTTACGACCCTTTCTAAATACATGAATGGGTCTATAAATACTAAACTAAGCTTACAAAATACAAAATTAAAATGCTACTAAATTGGTATAGTCTGATCTTAAATATCTCTCCCACAGTGATCTGGTAATCGGCAGCGATGATTCATCCTTCTGGTTGTTTGCCCTTTGTCTTGAGTTGGCATATCGGCAGCATTGGCTCCACTTCTTGAGGGCGGCTGAGACGAGAATTGATTTGAGCAGCATAGGTGGCATCATGTATATCGGGAATGATACACCTGATTGCATCCGTCAGGCATTTGAGGGCGACTCTCTGACTGTATGGTTTTACTAGGAACAACCAATAGGTGTCCCAAGTTAAACTTTTAATCCCTGAGATCAATCTCCCATTCTTTTCTAGCTCTTGGTTACATGACTGCTCCAATGTCTTGGCTGATAATAGTTTACCTGGTGTACATTGAGAAATCATGTTAGATAAATAGAGAGTATTATTGATCAAGTCAATTAAATTGCTCGTAGATAACTTGCATCTGGAAATAGCTCTCTCTGCTTTCATTAATTGGGACTGCCACTCTGTGAATAGGATTTCCTTATGGGATTCTAAGATTTTGGGCAAGTTTTCCGCCTCTCCCTCATTAGAGTCCTGCCAAGTAAGAAAATATGTCAAAGTGTCTTCGGCTTGCTCTAAATCCTGCCTGGCATCGACTAACTTATCTATTATATATGTTGTTATGTCGCATAAACGTTCAACTTGGGCGATTTCATGACATAACAATCTTATTTGTCTTATTAATGCCTTGTTAATTTGCATTTCCTCTGCTCTGAACTCGTCAGGCTGGGGAAGACTCTTGAACCTTTCTACTTGAGCTGATAATTGAGCAATTTTCTCATCTTTTATCTTTGCCATATGTTCATTCATCGCCTTCAACTTTGATAATGCCTCGGATAGTTCCTTTTGTCTCTGGATTGCTCCTGAATCGATCCTTTGCTTCTCTTCATGCAATTGTTTGTTTAGCTGGTTGTTTAACTATTGTTGTGTGGATAGTTGTTGTTGTATCCGTTCTGACTTCTGCTGCTCTTGCGATAGATATGCTTGTAATGAAGCGATCGCTTGATCCTTTTCTTTCAACAAATTGCTTACCTCCGATGCCTTATCCATGGTGGCTGCCGAATAGGCACCGGCATATTGAGATAACTTTGTCAGGTCATCAGAGGGGTCGAATTCTTCTCTCCATACCACATTGGCTGTTATTGTTTGTTCAGGGAACAGAGAAGGTTGATCAATCCTTCTCCTTTTCCACTGTCGCTTTATTACAGCCCTGTGTTTTGGGCTATAGAAAACATCTAGTGGAGGAATTTCCTCCACCTGAAAAATAATTTGATTGGAAGGATTCTTCGAAATTATTTCTACTACTGTAGTTTAGGTTAGACCGCTGGTTCCTTTGCTTGGAACCTTCATTGATGCTGTATCTTGTGTATTAGTAGCTTTGGATGTTTTGGCGTCCGTTGAGGTCTCAAGATTGCCTATAAATGTATTAAATTGTTGCCATTCTTCGAGCAATCTTGGGTCCAATTGAGTATCAACATTCATTTCCTTGTTTCTCTGTTCCTACTGCCTTTTCTGTTCTTCTTCCCTTATTCTCTCCTGTTCTTTCTTTTCTGCTTCCTCTTTGTCTTTCCTCTTTGCCTCTTCTTGTTCTTTCCTCTGTGCCTCTTCTTGTTCTAACCTCTGGAGTTCCTCCTGCTCTCTTCTCTGGACTTCTTCAAAGATTTCGGATGTAGTAGGAGGTTCGTTGGTAAGCTGCTGCTCAGGCTCGCTTGACTGTATCATCGGGGTAGTAGCTAACAAATCTAGAGGTAGAGTTTGCAACCTCTGTTCTCTAAGTTTATTAAATTCTACTAACCCGTCATCACGGTATCTCATTCTAGCTAGTTGTTGCACTTGGAAGATTGACTCGGCGGAGGAGAACAGGTCATCAAACTCATCTTCCTTATGTTCAAATTTAGTAAGCTTGGCTTGATCTAGGGCATTATAGATTACTTTCTTCGGGTCGAAACGTCTATTAGGCAGAGTGGCGAGACTTAGGATGTTAATTTTTTCTGCCTCTTTCTCTGTATGTTTATAATCATGCAGAGTATAGACACCACGCCTAAGAGGAAAAGGAGGCCAGACTTGATTCTTCGAATTTCTGAGAGTTTTCGTGGTTGATGCAGTTGTAAGCTGATATGCTTTTTCGCGAGGTAATAGCTTATCTGGTATGTACAAGGGGAGGACATGAGGTCTGGCCTAACTGCCAAAAACTATTACATAGGTGAATCTTTCTTCTCCAAACTAGGTTCCTAGGGCTGTCAAGTCAATCTCAGCCTGAGAGGAGATCTTAGGGGCAGGTTTATCAAAAATTGCATAGTAAATAGGTAGCAT
>APFE030405450.1:97325-163547 GCA_000404065.3 Pinus taeda
CCTGTGGAGTCCATCTCCACCCTAACACAGGAAACTCAGAATTGAAACAGAGGGTATCCAAAATATAGGCACTAAAATAAAATGGAGGGATGAACCTATCAGTAACACGGGATTTGTTTCTGAATTCAAGAATAGCCATAGCCAACTTATCCGATAATATAGTCCCCCAATCCATGATTTCACTATTAAATGTTGCTTCCATCAAAGGAACCATTTGTATGGATAATTTTGAAGAATCATGTAATCCCCACAATCAACACATCATGACTCCAGCATAACAATAAGGAGAGCATAAGGAGTCGACGGAGTACTTACCCGAAGACTCATGTTTGTGTTTCACCGGGTTCTGTCTCCATTCTCGTATAGGCGCTGACTCGGTTTCATTTTCATCTCGAAACTTCTCCAGAAATGCTTTATTGTACTTCTTCTCTGGTTCGGGCAAATGGTACATTTGTCTGAAATCATTGGGCTGAAATGAACCAAATACTCTCCCATCAACAGTGCAGAATGTTCTGTCCGTAATTGGAATTTCCTCAATTGCCCATCTCACCACATCCGTGTACGGAAGAATTTGCTCTCGAGCTGCTATCCTATTTAGGTAGGAATCAGCCAAATCTTTTAAAGTAACATCAGATTTCCGGCTTGAACCTGTTGAAGCTTGCACCGATGTTTGTTGAGATTCCTCGGCTTCAACCAGGTTGTAAATATTTTGCCAAGTAGTGCTGCCAAGGCCGAGACATGTGGTATCTGAGATTAATCCCTTCTTGCTTGGTCCTGGAACGGTGGCATGTTGTCCTGTTACCATAGAAGCCGAAGGCGTTCCAGACTTCTTAGATTTCTTTCCCATTTGGTATGGAATTGTTACTGTGGAAAAACTCTGCGCAAGAGAAAAATGAACGTAATGCAAAGAGAAGATGGCGAAAACCAAGTATGAGGGAGTTGTGTCAATCAATGAATAATGGAAGATTTATCATAAGGCTCCCGCGGATACAATCTCTGAAGGATTTAGGCATAACTGCTCATTACTTGGCCGTTAAAACCTGTCAATCATTTAAATGCTCATTATATCCTTTATTTGGTGAATAATGGTTTAAGCGTGGATTTGATTTTTTGGCAGTTGGACGCGAGCGAATTTCTATCGAGAAGAGAAAAGGCTTTCAATGATAATTAATATATAATATAGCGAAATCATATTGATCCTTTTCGAAAGTCGCGTTTGGATTCATCGCAATCGGCAATCGGAGGAAGCCTTGGGGCAATTTATTTAAGCATTATGGAATCCCCAATCGCCGATAGCGATATCGCTTGACTCACATAGGGAGTTTGAAGGAGGAGAGTTTGTTATGTTCATGTCGCATTCCCCGATTTCCGATTGCGATATCGCATCGGAGTAAAGGGGAGGGGTCTTTTATTATCTTTTTTCCCGATACCCGTTGGCCACTCGCTTTTATCGCATCGGGGAAAATCAATGGGTCATGGTTATGCATCCTTTGTTGTTGCGATATGTGATCTTGCGATCGCTTTATCGCAATAATAAAGAATTATTCATTTTATTTTTAAGACCGATTGTTTCAAAAGGTTTTAAGATGTTTTGTTTATTTCCGAACCATTAGAAGAGTGATGGATTAATACCAATTTAATCTAAAAGGGACCCATTTCAAATTATAATTTTCTAAAGTAAGGTTTTTTGAAATGGGGGGTTGTTGTATAGCACAACAGGTGGTAAGAGGGCGAAACATATATTACAGCTTCTGCACAGTGATGTGTTTGGACTTGTGAAGGTTCCATCACTGGGGAAGTCTATGTACTATGTTCATTTATAGATGACTTCTCAAGGAATACATGGATATATTTCCTTAAGAAGAAATTTGAAGTCTTTGACAGGTTTAAAGAATTTAAGGCTCTGGTGGAAAACTAGACAGAGAAGAAGATAAACATGTTGAGGTCAGATAACGGTGGAGACTTTTGCAGCAAGGAATTTGAATAATTCTATAATAATTGTGGTATAGCACAAAAGAAGACTACTCCATACACACCTGAGAAAAATGGAGTTGCAGAAAGAATGAAAAAGACATTGATGGAAAGGGAATGAAGCATGCTCAGTGGTGTCGAGTTAGGACAGGAATTTCGACCAGAGGCAGTGGATTGTTACAGGTCAATTTGGGCACATCAACCCCAGCTTCCAGATCTATATTATTATGGTCCATCAACCCCTAATAAAGTTGTTTTCATTCCCTAATGAAGTCAACCTACATCATGCTTACCTCCCAAGAGTTTCATGTCACCATTCATCCAAAAAGTGTCCCTAAGGGGATCAACGCGAGGAGCCTTCTATCAGGCTGCAACGCATTGCAGGAACTACACTGTCTAGGTGCTATGCATCGTGCCTAGCCTTTGTTTCACCTTCGCTGAGTGAGATTCATTGAATTTATGAAATGAATCCATTGGATTCCTCATCTAGTGGATGCTTTTGGAAGTTTCCAGATGGATGGAGCTTGCATTTGGATGAGGAAGAGGATGAATGAACCTTGATCCATTATCCCTTCCTCCATGGAACCACTTCACAATTTTGCCAAAGCATTCATGAGGGTCATTAATGACTTAACCTCCTCCTTTCAGCTATAAATTGACCAAGCATTCAAAGGTTGGTCTAGGTTGGAATTTCTTGTGCTAGGGAAATGTTGTTTGAATGATATTAGTAAGAGTATTGTAATGATGTTGAAATGTTGCTTCATGAGGAGAGAAGGGTTTGAAGCTGGAAGGATGACACTGAATCGAGCATGCATCTACATGGGTTGTAATCTTTCCTTCTATTAATAAAGAATTCTAATCTTTTTCCATTCATGTGTTTATATGATGTATATCATATTCTTGATTCTATGATATGTTTAGTTAACATATCGTCATTATTGTATGCTTTGATGGGTTTCTATCTCAGCTTGTGTGCAAGTACTTTCCAAGCAAGTTAAGTACGGAAAGGAGTGGCGAAATCAATCAAAGGAGAGAGCGATCAAGCGAAAGTTACAGGTTTGTACCTTTTTTCTTCTTTCTCTTATCTGTTAACTATAGGAAAAGCGATAAATTACTTTCTGTGTTGTTTCTAGACTAGCTACTAGGTCTAGAGGGTTAGGCGTTTGAAGAAACACTAAATTTCCCAAAACCAAAATGGCGACTCCACTGGGGAACTATCCTATCCCTTATAGTAGCTCATCAATCTCTTAAAACACTTTGACATACTGTACCTTTTGTTATTCATTGAATTCAAATCAAAGTCACTGAAAGTTGAGTCAATTTTGAGCATAAAATTGTCTTATTGTAATCAGCACAGTTCTATGACTAACACAGTGCGCTGCAGTGCACCTTCTGCATAGACTCAGTGCAATTCAGCACACTGTCTCTAACTGTGGCCTGCGCTAATCCCTTTAGGGTTAGTTTTCCCATCTAGGAAATGAACACTCTTGACAATTTTCAGCTGCTTGAATTGCTTTTTGGATATAGATGAGGTCTTGTCTCTGAAAACAGTCTTTGTTTCCTTATTTTGACCCGTTTTAGACTGGATTGTTGAATGTGTTTTATGTATTTTTTCTATCATTTGTAGTCCATTGTTGAAAAGTAGTTTTGATCGATTGTTTTGTCAATAACAAAGTATCGTAAAGTCTTCCTTCATAAAATAATTGATTGATCTATTTGTGCATTTGATTCATGTTTTCGTTTAAAGTGTCGAAAATATTTGTTTCTTTAAAATATGAAAGTGCCATTTAGTCTTCCTTTCCCTTTGAGAGAAATTGTCATAAATCGACATTTTTTGTGAAAAGAGTTTTTGAATTATTTGTGCATTAGTTTTTCTTATTGCAACATTCACATTAAGAGGAACTAAAAAGGAAAAGAAATACATGCAATTGCATTCTAAGTTTGGGTTTGTGTGTTTAAAAGGAATGGTTTAGGGAATTGCATTAGTTTGTGCTCTTTGTTGTTAGATCCAAAAGTACTTTTATGCTCTGTCCCTTATAGCTAGGATTTTCATTGTTGAAAACAAATGGAAAGAGTGCTTCTCACTCTAGTTGCATTCTTATGAAATTCGGAAAAAATCTCGTGGTGAATCATCAAAGGAAAATATTAAGCAAGATCAACCTAAATTTACATCAATTAACCTAATAATGCATTGGAACTTAACACAAAAATCTAGAGGTGTCTAGGCTAGAGACGTGTTCTGGCGTCTTAAAACCTAGTTGTTGTCGTTTTCATTGAGGTTGGGTGATTCCTCTTCTCTTACTCGATAAGTACTAGTATGGACTTGTGCTCCTTGTACCATCGAGTATATAGTGGGAGACTCCAATAGGTTGAAATCCTTTATCCCTAGGAAGCTGAGTCTATCGCCTTACCGATCATAATGCACCAAACACAGCATTTGGGAAGACTAACTATCGTATGGTAAATCTTTGGTAATTTCTCTTTCATTTACCACCAAGGTGTAAATTGCAATTTTGTGATTAGTTTGGTAAACCCACTTGTCTAGTATCTCTAGAGCAATCACTTTTGTTCCTTTTCGACTCCTTAAAAGAAAAGTTCCATCTGAGCACTTGTCCTTTCAGGCTCATTAAAAATCGAAAGCAACTAGTGTCATCTTTTGTTTTTTCTTAACTCTTTAAAAATGAAAAGGCAAAGTTATGTTCTAGTGTCGTAAAAGTTAATTGACTGTGAATAACATCCTTATTCCTTAGTTGAGTTTAGGTTGATAAGAACAATTAGCAATTCTGGCAGAAGATCAACCTCCATTCATCATTCAAGGAGAGCTACGAGCAAACCACCCTTGCCACCAGAAGCGACACCCATCTGGTCAAGGCAAACTTATCAAACTGAGACTGGTACCTCAAGAGTTTCTGGTACTTCATTTGAATTACCAAAGTCACCTATCACGGCTAGTATTGAGCCTCAAGTTACTCCAACTATTTTTGGTACATCTGTTACACAAGAAGAAGTTACTCAACTACTTAAGGCCACTATAACAGAAAAAAGTGAAAAAGTAACTGAAGTTGATCCACAACTTGAAGTTAATCAACCAGAAATTACTTCAGAATTTGAACCTGTTCAATTGGAATTTGATCTGGAACCTATAGCAATTGAAACCAAAGACATTCCTGAACCTGAAGTTGTTCACGAACCTTCTCTTGAAACTAAAGTTATTTTACCAAAACATCTGGACTTTGACATTGAACATTCCAAAGTTATTACCGAAATACCTTAGTCATCTATAGTTCCTGAAATTCCATCTTTAACACCAGAAGTCTTTTTCGGACCTGACGGTGAAATCCTTCCACCTGGATTAATTTTTGTAGAGGAAGAAGCTGAGGAAGATTCTACCCCCGAGACACCACATCATTTTGGACCTGGTTTGTATCTTTATTCTCAATCTCTTCCTCGTTCTTCTACTGCCTTTGAGATACCAGTTGATTCATTAGGTCAACTCTTGGGTTAGTTAACCATGGCAAAACAATCGCAAACATCCCAGACTGTGTCATCTGATGCAGCTGTGGTAGAATCCTTTGCCGCTACGTCTTCGATGTTTACTGCCACACTTGAGTCACATTTATATGGACCATTGTTCATCCCAGCTAGTTACCATTCTATGTCTAGAATCCACTCAAGGGTTTCCTCTTTGCCATGGTCATCACCCATGTCTTCATCAGGAATTTTACCTGGTTCTTCTTATCAAGGACAACAATTTGCTCCTACTTACCAGTATCAAACTGGGCAATTCGGTGAACAAAGACACATATATCCTCTTAACACTAGATTTCCATCACATGGTCAACAATATGCTTATTCACTGCATCCTCCATATCAAGGAGAACAACCTTATGGTTATGTCCCGCTGTATCCAGGTCAACCTGAAATGAGAGTCTGTTAGTGGCAGCCAATTATGCCACCACAAGAAAGGCTTGTGTATCCAACACAACCTATGCAAACTGAGCCAATTATATTGACCCAACCTGTCATAAATATGGAACCACAGATCCAAGCTCAACCTATTGTATCTCAACTTGTGCAAGTTAGTTCCGCTACCTCACAACCACAAGTTTCAAGTCAGCAAACCCAAACTTCTCAGGCTGTTATGCAACAACCGCTTGTTTCTGGGGTACAATTATCTTCGGGTTAGTGTGCCATTATCTGGAGTGACTCAAGTTGCTACAAGTTTAGTTTATTCTTAGCCTGGTCAAACTGGTGTTGGGGGGAAATATCAAACTTCACAACCGATACCCCAACAACCTTGGTAGCCACAATATCGATAGCCTCCTTTTCAAAATGTCCCACCTTAGTATGGCCCTGATTTCCAAGCTTAACTTGGGCAAGGACAATATCAAGCATATCAGGGTCCTGTATATCAAGCCCAACCTGGTTACGAACAAATGCAAGGTCACCCTGGTTTTAATCCATATACTGGATATGTCCCACTACCCTATCAAGGATATCCACCTTATGCAGGTATGCAAAGGCCTATGGCACAGGCAATTCCATCCTATCCTGGATATGCTCAACCTGATTTGAATCGGCGGTTGCCATTTATGGCAACTCTAGAATTACCATACTTAAATTGGCTTACCAATGATCCAATTTTATATGCACCATGGTGTCTGGTAATTCCTCATAAGTTTCCTTCTGATATTCCAAAGTTTAACAAAAATCCTGGAGAAGACCCGTCAAATCATGTTATGACTTATCATTTATGGTGTTCTTCGAACTCCTTGAATGATGATTTGGTAAGACTCCATCTTTTCCAAAGAACGCTCACTGGTTCGGCTGCTAAGTGGTATATTGAATTGCCAAGAGCTTCTTTTAATAGTTTCACCCATTTAGCCACTACCTTTTTGACCCACTTCCAGTTACCCATCAGATATGAAATTGGAACGGAACTTTTGACCAACTTTAAACAAACAACTTCTACTCACGTATCAGACCATATTCATGAGTGGCGTCATCGTTGATGCATTGTTAAAACCTATGTTCCTGATCAGCTTTTGGCTGAGTGGTTCATTAAGTCATTATTACCATCTATCACTAGGGATGTGGCTAAAGGTGGAGTTGTTACAGAATAGCAAGTGGTCGCTCGTGCCCAATACTTGGATTTAATTTATACACAATCCAACACGCTCTATGACAAAATTCCACATGCACCGCCCCTAAATCAATCCATTCCACCTCCATCATCGAATAGGGACTCTCATGACAGAGACAGTGCGATCGATTCCTTGAGCACGCAAACGACGAGTAGACCATCTGGTCAATCACTTGCCACAAATCAAATTGTAAATGCATCTGAGATTCCTACTTCTGAGATTAATGTCGTGTCATCTAACAAAGGTAAGAATCTAAAGCAACCAGGAAGTAAGAAGAAAGGGAATAATAAGAAGAAAACTGAAAACCCTCCTCAAGGTAAATCATTTGATTCCTCTAATCCAGGAAAGAAACCTCGTTATCCATGTCTAATATGTAATGACGAGCATTTTACAAGAGATTGTCCTCACCGCTCGGAAATTTCTAAGCTGTTAAAAACTCTACCACATCCACAGTGTTGACAGATCCATTTCCAAACCCCGATACCAATATGGTTGCAACTAAAAATGCTTCCACATCCCAGGCATTAATGTTATCCATTGCAAAACCTAAAGATGATATTTTGGTTCAGACACGTAGTAAAGATTATGGTAATCCGCCATCGTCGTCAAATAATCAGGCCACTGATCAACCTAGTTCTTCGACTTTGAACGCATCAGAAAATATTCCACTGCCCATTGCACCAGAGTTAACAATAAAGCCACTTAAGGGAGTTGTGCACAAATCAATGTTAAACCCTCGAGCTTGAGCTGCTAAAAATTATAAAATAGTAGAAGATCTTTCTTAATCTCCTTCTATTATGTCAACGCTTGAGCTCCTTCTGTTATGTCAACAAAAATATTCATCAAACGATCATAGATGAGGGAGCTTCTACCTACATTATGTCAATGAGCTACTGGAAAACATTGGGGTCACCTACGTTGTCAAGATCACCAACCAAAATTGAAGGCTTTTGATGGAAGAACTTATACTTCATGTGGGATTTTAAAAGCTTACAAGTAGAACTAGGGGGAAAAATGGTAACTGTTGAAATTGAGGTGGTTGACAGACCCCTTGATTACAACATTTTACTTGGACGACCATGGGTTTATGCTATGGATGTTGTTGTTTCCACATACTTTCGTACAATTGCATTTCCTCATAAAGGTGGAATAATAGTTATCAACCAAACCTCATTTTTTGCCTCTAGTTCTCAAGTTATCGAAAGCATTCTGTTTGTTAATGGACCCCCACTTTCACTTCAATCTATTGGTGTAGGTCTTTTCAGAGATCCCTCCTTAATGGTTACTTTCACACTTCCTCCACAATCTAGAACTTTGGAAGTCGCGAGAGTCGATACATGTAATATGTTATCCTCTACTTCATCTGATTTAAAGAGGATCACCAATAGTGTTGAAGACGAGAGTTTTGCTGAGGTTATTCCACCAAGTCCCATCGAACTTGCATAACAATCAATTTTTCTTGCTTGTGCGGCATTTCCAGATCCACAATTTCCAATTGTATGGGTAGATCGTTCACTTGAATATGATACTTCTTCCGATCCTTTTGCTTGTATATATTCTACAGATGAGGAAATCATCCAATCAATGATGATAGGAGAAGAACTGTGGGAAGATTATCATCATCATTCCCTTCTTCCATATTCGAGGGAAGATTATTCAGATGGGCTAGTACACCCTTCGATTGTAGATTTCTTTTCAAATTCTGTTAGAATAGATTCGGTAGATTATGAGCATAATTTGTCTAACATAGAAGAAACCATTTCTATAGACATTTCGACCAAGCCCAACGTTGTAGAAAACATTCATGTCGGCAAATCTTGTTCTACTTCGGAACTCGATATTTGTTGTGCTCTGTTTCATGAATTTAGAGATGTATTTGCATGGTCTTATGAGGAAATTCCAGACATTGATTCAAGCATTATTGAACATCAAATCAAAATGTACCTTGATGTCAAACCAGTACGACAACAGCTTCGACCTATACATCCAAAGAAAGTTTTTTCCATTAAGGTAGAGGTTGAAAAGCTTTTGTGTGCTAGCTTCATTTACCCTGTACCTCTTATCGATTGGGTATCAAATATTGTTGATGAAAAAACAAGGAACAATCCAAGTGTTTTACCGAGATGTAAATAAAGCATGTCCAAAAGATAATTATCCTACACCCTTCATCGACTAGATTATTGACGAATGTGCCAGATGTGAAATATTTTCATATATGGATGGATTTTCTAGATACAATCAAATCAATATCTGCCCAGAGGATCAGTCAAAAACTGCATTTATTTGTCCCTGGGGCACATTCGCGTATAGAAAGTTACCTTTTGGTTTGAAGAATGCAAGGGCTACATTTCAGAGGGAAATGAATTATGCCTTCCATGACATCAAGAACATTGTACAACCATATCTTGATGATTTACCTGCTCATTCACAAAAGCGGACTAATCATCCGCATCATCTTAGAGCAATATTCCTACGGTACTGACAATACAAAATAAGACTCAATCTGCACAAGTGTGTGTTTTGTGTTGGCTCTGGTCGATTGCTTGGATTCGTGGTCTCAAAAGATGGAATTCGACTCAATCCAACTAAGGTACAAGCAATACTTGACTTGCCTCCACCTTCAAATTTGTTAGAATTATAGAAACTTCAAGGGAAGGCAAACTTTCTGAGGAGGTTCATTCCAAACTATGTTGAAATGGCAAAAGGTTTTACTCATCTGTTGAAGAAAGAGATACCCTTCCATTGGGATCAGGTTGCACAAGCTTTCTTTAGTGCTCTTAAAGATTCCCTGATTAGAGCATCATTAATGTACACCTCAAACTATCAACAAGACTATTACCTGTATATCGTCGCTGCAGATACAACCATCAGAATGGTTTTAGTCCAAGAAGAGGATGGAATACAAAATCCGGTATATTATTTGAGCCGTAATCTCAATGATACTGAAAGGAAATATTCGTATGTGGAAAAGTTAGCTTTGGCAGCTGTTCAAGTTGTGCAGAGGTTTCGTCAATATATTCTCCTGTGAAAACTACAATTATCTCTAATTGCAACCCTATCACATACATTTTGTCACGTCAATTGCTGAGGGGAAAATATTCAAAGTGGATAGTAATATTGTAGGAATTTGATTTGAAATTCATTAAGTCTAAGTCAAAGAAATCTCTCGTATTTGTCAAACTACTTTCCGACCTTCCCCCGTCCTCCAATGATTCAACATCAAAAACATCAATCATGGATGAGTCTATGTTTCTCATTTCTTCAAGTGATTCATGGTATGGAGATATACTGATCTATCTCCAAACCCAAGCTTTCAGGTCTGATACCTCTCGCTCTCAACAGCGACGTATCCGATACCAAGCCAAAAATTATCTAATAATTGGTGACATGCTTTATCGTCGTGGTATCGATACGATTTTACGTAGGTGTCGCACTCATGAGGAGGTCAAGAAAGCTTTGAATGAATTTCATTCAGGTGCTTGTGGTGGAAATTTGTCCGGATATGCAACAAAGCAGAGAATTCTCTATGTTGGATACTTTTGGCCAACAATATTCAAAGATTGCATAATTGCCGTCAGAAGTTGTCATGCATGTCAAATATTTGATCGGAAAGCTATACTACCACCTCTAACTTTGCATCCAGTAGTTGTTTTTGGACCATTTGCAAAATGGGGCATTGATTTCATGACATGTAACCCCACCTCGACCAGGGGGGCATGGGTATATTATAGTTGCTATTGACTATTTTACCAAATGGGCTGAGGCGATGCCTACATTAAACAACAGTGGCGAAATGACTGCATAGTTTTTCTTCAACCACGTGGTTGCTAGGTTTGGTGTACCACAGGCCATAGTTACAAATCATGGGTCACATTTTCGTAATCACATGATAGTTGAGTTAGCTGCCAAATTAGGATTGTCGCATGATAGTTCTACTCCATATTATCCGCAAGCTAATGAACCAGTTGAGGCTATAAACAAGGTCCTTAAGCACATGTTACAACGAATGATTTGAGTTCATAAAAGAAATTGGCATTTAATCCTATACTCGGCCTTATGGGCATATCGAACCTCGGTGAGAAATGCTACCAGATTCACACCCTTTCAGCTGGTGTATGGTTTGGAAGAAATCTTGCTGATTCAATGTGAAATTTTGTCACTCAAACTCACAATTGACCTGCTACCTGACACTTCTGAGGAAGAAGCACATTTCTTGGAATTAATCCATCTGGATGAAACTCGTCGTGATTCCACATTGGCTAACAAAGCACACAAGAAATGGGTAAAGGCGCAATATGATCAAAATGTCAAGCCTCGAGCCTTCTCAGAAGGTGACATGTTCTTGCTTTACGATCAAGAGTCAGATAAAATTGGTGTAGGAAAATTTGAACCACTTTGGATGGGCCCTTATATTGTTAAGCATGTTTTGACGAAAGGTTCCCATGAGTTAGTAGATTATGACGGAGTTCCATTGTCTAAGCCCAGAAATGGGTTGTATTTAAAATGTTACTATGCTTAATTAAGTATGGTAAAACTCATGTAAATATGCTTGGATTGCATGTGTGAGTGTGTTTCTTTAAGAGTTTTTATTTTTTAAGTAATCCACTTTGCATTTATTGCATATGTCGAACTTTTCGGAACCATGTGTTGGTTACGCCGATGGTGCTAGTCATAGCACACAGAACCTATCTTCTGCAGCATGGGCCATTTTCACTCCGAGTAGTGAGTTAATGAGTTTTAGAGGGATTTGTATGGGTCAATCAACAAACAATATCGCTGAGTATAGTGCGTTGATTGAACTTCTCTCTGATGCCATTTCACTTGGCATTCATCAAATCATCATTAGGCTATACTCACATTCATTGTGCTACAAGTTACTGGCGTTTATACTGTCCGAAACCCAGCAATTCATCGTATGTTCCTTAAAGTTCGTATTTTGGAAAGATATTTCGAATTTATTCAATATCAACATATTTCCATAAGTCTAAACACATTAGCCAACTCTCTAGCAAATTACGTGTTAAATAGACATTTCCAACATATGTAAAGTAAATATTTTCAATTAGCATCATCAGTTGAATAGGATTGCATCACTCAACCATAACAAAACCCTGAAAGTAAATTGTAAAATTTTTTTACAAAAATTTTGTGTCCAAGACAAAAATTGGTCATATAACCCAAAAACTAAAATGTATGCAGAAAAGGTATCTTAGTAAACTAGCGGTGCTCATGACAGCAGGTCACTACCTATGTTATCATGCGCAAAAGTCTCATCCAACGACTCGGCACACCGATGGTGTGGCGTTGCAATTGTATAGGTAGCTCCTCAATCCGGATATCTAGAATAACCAGGGTTAAACCCTCTATGTGATTTTGCAATTTAGCCAGAGTCTCAACCAAATCCAAGTCTCGAAGAATCACTCTCCCTACAGATCTCTGTGCTAGTCGAGCTACATCTTGTGGGTTTCCCGCAGGTTGAACAGGTCCGATATTTGTGTACATAAAAAATTGATTTTGTTTAGTCTTGGAAATAATCAAAAATACAAAAAATGCAAAAACTTTAAAAATCTAAAAAACACTTAGTCAAACAGTTTCTCAATAGCACCCCACATGGCTCCAACTGGTAGTGGTAATTCTGGATCACCACAGAAATCCATTCCTGAATATGGATATTTGGCGAAAGTCATTTCCTGTTGATTGAACCATTCAAAGAATGTAGGGGTAAATACAATCGAAGAATGAGCACCATGCCTAGCCATTAGATCTGTCCACCTCTGCATCTATGGGTTTCTTGGTCCAGATATAACAAATGAAATGAGTTGTGGCTGCAAGAGAGGTATTCTCTCCAAGGTAAAAGAAATCACAATTAATCCATAGCCAAAATTTTTGATATTTCCTTTTTTCACCTTGGTCAATTGCTCTTTCACAGATGAAAGGACAGCCCCGCACCAATTGAATACTTTTGGCTCTAAACATTCTAAGGCATACTGCATGTATGATTTGGTGGCCAAATGAAGCGCAGAACTGCCAGCCACTCTGGTAATGGTAAAAAGGATCGTCCTTAGCGCTAAATCACTAACATCCTTGATAAATATCTTTCCGTCTCTGCTAGGTTGAGCACCTAGCCTATAGAACTGTCACACATAATATTTCACTGGTCTATCCCCGAGGCAAGTCCTGTTATTGAAATGGGGGCACCTTGCCTCGACAATCTAGTTAGGAAGAATATATCATCGATGCTAAAAGGGACCTCTTTGTCCCGAATGTGAAAAGACTGATTGGTCAGATCCCATGATTGAACAAGGAACCATAGAAGATCCATCTGCTGCCACATGTTAGATAACTTAAAATACTTGAGTAATCCACAATTTCTTAGGGCCTCGACTATTCCCTGATTACCCAAGGCTATGATATCTTGTTCTTCATGCTCTCATTCTCTCCATATCATTACCATTTCAATTCTTGAATTAGAAAAAGAAACCCTAGGGACCTCAAAACCCTAAAATATTCTTGACTAAAACAGGAAATATGAATGAAATAAAAGAGAACAGAGTTAGTTCGTACCTGGTCCAAACAGCGCAAGGAATGATCCCTTCAGTCTTGTGCAATCAACTGGTGAACTTTGGGAAAGAACTACTTCAGAGATCATAAGGTAAAATGAGATGGTGAAAATGAATTGTAAGAACCATTTTTTATGTTTATTTCTTGTACATTAATCAAGTAAACATTAGTTTTCATTTATTTAATCCATGAACATGTATTGTTTAATCTTTTGATGGTATCTTGAGTAGGATTAACAATTGGAAAGCAGTTATGACATGCTTACGTGTAAATTGAACATCTGTGACCACAAAGCAAACTTTTATCACTTTTTCGAGCTTTGTTAAAAATGAAAAAGGAACCCCCTTGGAGTCCTCTTTAAGCTCTTTTTAGACTCTAAACATGAAAAGATTGTTGAGCACTTGTTGTTTCTAGCTCGTTAATGGATTAGAATCGATATCTACTCAGTATAGTTTTACCCCTTCTTCGGGCTGAGATAGATTAACTACGAAAAAGGTACTCGTTGATCGAACATGATCAATAGGTTCTCTCTTGTATTGGTTTATGCTTTTTCGAGCTTGAGAGACAAATGTATGAAAAAGAACTTGTGGATTTTCCTTTTAGTCCCTTTTCAGACTCTCTAAATGTGAAAACGACCAAGTTATCTTTGTCGTTAAACTCGTTAAAAACATCGTATAGTGACAAACTTGTCCATCTAGACATGACCGAGTTTCACCTTCGATAGACTCGTTAAAACATCAAATAGCGATGGATTCACCCGAAGGGTGGAATTATAAAACAAGCATATGTTATCCTCCTCAAGCTTGATTAAAAATAAATAGGTACTGGTCAGAAATGACTGAGGAAAATGGGAAAAAGCTGGGAAAACTTTATGGTAGTAGGTCGCTCTTGAACATGACACTTTCACCTCATCACCGTGATTATGTGGGTTGGGTCATTCAGCATGATGGTTATCACATTGTTGGTCTATCATACCATCCATTGCTTTGTTTTGGGTCAATGCTACCAATTCATTTCAGTGTCGCTGATATGTTCAAGAGAAGTCATTCAGTTCAAAACTTCATCCTTTACAATATAGTAAACCTTCATTTTCATGCCTGCCATTCCTGAGCCTTGTGTCGTCAGTCTATGTTTCATCTCCAAAATCATTTACCTCGTTTCATGTCATTGATGTGGGATACATCAAGGCCCTCCTGCGACAAGTCACTTCTTGTCGACATCAGCACATCATCCAAGAAGTTGACTTAGAAACACCCCTTTAGTACCTTGAGGCTTGCATACATCAATGGCAAGTTTCTCGCTTCCAGCGATAGGTTGACATCAATGGCCTTCGACTAAAAGACTTTGCTTGGTGTTCGACATCAAATCATTTATTCACACATTGCAAAATGTATTGCAATACCTTGAGGGTCATTATCATTATCGGTGATTCCTCTCGCATTTGTTAACGGCTTACAACATTGGCTGGTAATCAGACGATGTCTATCCATGTTCGACCTCAAATCATCTATTAACATGGTTAGAATTGTACATTGAGTGAAGATTAAACGATATTGAAGACCCCGGATCTAGTTTCATCCATCTAGGCTGCGATATATTTTTTAGGAGTACTATATCAAATTTACAATGGCCTTACATTCATGGTCATCCATTTATGGGTCTATATCTGTAGACGACTATATTTGTACATTAATGAAAGTTTATAAGCTGAGCATGCGTATGCCTTCCCTTAGCTAAATTGTGAAAAAAATCAAAGTATCATGATATATGTATTGTAACTGATGTAGGTCTCCTTTCGTTTTGAAACCTTCTCTCCAAGTGGTAAAGCATCTCACTCGACATGTTTATATTCGACTTCATGCTTTAAGGAGGCAACTGTTATAGGTCAATTTGGACACATCATGCCCAGCTTCCAGATTTGTATTATTAGGGTCCATCAACCCCTAATTCAATTTTTTTCATTCCCTAATGAAGTCAACCTAGATCATGCTTGCCTCCCAATAGTTTCATGTCACAATTCATCCAAAAAGTTCCCCTAAGGAGATCAGCGCAGGGAGCCTTCTATTAGGCTGCAACACATTGTAAGAACTACACTGTCTGGGTGCTATGCATCGCACCTAGCCTTTGTTTCACCTGCGCTAAGCGAGATTCATCGAATTTCTGAAATGAATCCATTGGATTCCTCATCCAATAGATGCTCTTGGAAGTTTCCAGATGGATGGAGCTCGCATTTGGATGAGGAAGAGGATGAATGAACCTTAATCCATTATCCCTTCCCCCATGGAACCACTTCCCAATTTTGGCAAAGCATTCATGAGGGTCATTAATGACTTAACCTCCTCCTTTCAGCTATAAATTGACCAAGCATTCAAAGGCTAGTCTAGGTTGGAATTTCTTGAGCTAAGGAAATGTTGTTTGAATGAGATTAGTAAGAGTATTGTAATGATGTTCAAATGTTGCTTCATGAGGAGAGAAGGGTTTGAAGCTTGAAGGATGACACTAAATCGAGCATGCATCTACATGGGTTGTAATCTTTCCTTATATTAATAAAGAATTCTAAGCTTTTTCCATTGATGTGTTTATATGATGTATATCATATTCTTGATTCTATTATATTTTTAGTTAACAGATCATCATTATTGTATGCTTTGATGGGTTTCTATCTCAGCTTGTGTGCAAGTAATTTCCAAGCAAGTTAAGTACGGAAAGGAGTGGCGAAATCAGTCAAAGGAGAGAGGGATCGAGTGAAAGTTACAGGTTGGTACCTTTGTTCTTCTTTCTCTTATCTGTTAACTATATGAAAAGCGACGAATGTTTGTTGTTTCTAGAATAGCTACTAGGTCTAGAGGGTTAGGCATTTGAATAAACACTAAATTTACCCAAAACATGGAGACAGCATGTTACCTAGTCAACAGATCACCTTCATCAGCGTTGGAGGATAAAACTCCACAAGAGGTATGGACTGGTAAGAAACCCTCCCTTTCACATCTGAGGGTATTTGGATGTGATGCATATGTACATGTTCCAAAGGAGAAAATAACCAAGTGGATAGTAAAATCTGAAAAGTGCATCTTTATTGGGTATAAGGATGGTTTAAAGGTTACAAGCTTTGGAATCCAGTAACAAGGGAAGGGTTGTGTACAACTGAGATGTGGTGTCAGAGAGGTGAAAGATGTTATTAAACATGAAGTCCAACCAAAGGAACCTAAGAAGATAGAGTTTGAGCTTAAGGAGGAAGAATCAAACTCTACAGCGAAGGAGGAATCATAAGATGCAGAGCCACAAACTCCGGGTGTGAGAAGATCAATTCGAGAAAGAAGGCAGATAGAAAGGTATAGTCCATCTACTTTTTGTTCAAATTTTTCTTTATCTGTTACTGATGATAATCCCAAAACTATGAAGGAGATAGTAGATTTAGAGGATGGAAAACTCTAGAAAGAGGCCATGGTTGATGAAATGGCATCTTTTCACAAAAATGAGGCTTGGGATCTGGTGGAGTTGCCGGCTGGAAGGAACCCCATTGGCAACAAATGGGTGTTCAAGGAGAAGACAAATGCAGAAGGAAAGGTGGAGAAATACAAAGTTCGATTGGTAGAAAACTGTCATTCCCAGGTGTCGGGAGTTGATTATGGTGATATTTTTTCTCTTGTTGTCAAGATATCTTCTATTAGATTACTTTTATCTGTTGTTTCTGCTTTTGATTTTGAGGTAGGACAGATGGATGTGAAGACAACATTTCTTCATGGGGATCTTGAAGAGGATATCTACATGAATAACCTGAAGGTTTTGTGGTGAAGGGTAAGAAAGAACTAGTATGCAAGTTAAAGAAGTCTTTGTATGGGCTAAAACAGTCACCAAGGATGTGGTATCAGAAATTTGATAAATTTATATGGGGACTTAGCTTCACCAGAAGCAAAGAAGATCACTGGGTGTATTTTAAATTAATTGGTGACCGTGTTATTTATCTAGTCTTGTATGTGGATGATATGTTGCTGGTTCAAAATGACAAAGAAATTATCTAGGATTTGAAGACCCAATTGTCCTCCAATTTCAACATGAAAGACCTTGGTGCTACAAACTATATTTTGGGCATGGAAATTAAAAGAGATCGAGAAAAGAGGAAGCTCTGGTTAAACCATAGGAAGTATGTTGAGACAATACTACAGAGGTTTAATATGCAGGATAGTAAACCAATGGAGGTTCATATTTCTATAGGTGTAAATTCATCTGCCAAATAGTGTCCCAAGACACAAGAGGAGGAAAAGGACATGTCTCATGTCCATATGCAAGTGCAGTTGATAGCCTGATGTATGAAATGGTCTATACTAGACCAGACATTGCACATGTAGTAGGAGTATTGAGTAGGTTTATGTCAAAACTAGGGAAGGAGCACTGGACATCAGTGAAGCGAGTTTTCAGATATTTGTGTGGCACCAGTCATTATGGTTTGTGCTACCAAGGAATACCAAGATTGGACAGAGTGTTGGATATTTGTGGCTTTGTTGATGCAGACTGGGCTGGAGATCTGGATCAGAGAAGATCTACAAGTGGGGTATGTGTTTAACCTATTTGGAGGTGCAATTAGTTGGATGAGTAAGAAACAATCTGTAGTGGCACTATCAACTACAGAGGCAGAATACATGGAATCCACTCATGCAAGCAAGGAAGCAGTTTCGTTGCAAAGGTTGTGTTCAAGTATGGGGTTAGTATAGGGAGATATAAGGATAGGCTGTGATAGCCAAAGTGAAATTTTCTTAGCAAAGAACCCTGCTTATCATTCAAAGACAAAGCACATTGATGTTCAATATCACTTTGTGAGGAATATGGTAGAAGACAAAAAGGTGTTGCTGGTAAAGGTGGACACTTTGAATAGTATTGCAGATGCATTGAAAAAATCTGTGAGTTCTGAGAAGTTCTCTTGGTGTAAAGAAATGATAGGTGTTGCAGGGTTGGATAAAGGACTAAGCTCTCCTGTGGCCCCCTGTGGAAAGAAAAAAACAAGTGGGAGAATTTTGGGTTGTGTTATATTCTTTCCACGACTAGGCTACATAGTTAATCGAGGGGTTTGAGGGGGGGCAGAGCCCCCCCTTCATTGCGCCAATTACGCAGTGGTGGGGTCACGGGGGGGTGGAAGCCCACCCTGTCTTGGGGGTTTGAGGGGGACAGGTAGCCCCCCTTTATGGGGTTCGGGACAACACCCCGGGGAAAAAAAAAGTTGACCCTATATTAGGTTGGGCAGACCTACCTATGGTTTTCAATCCATGGTTTTGGATGCTTCGGCATGTATAAATATGTATTGTAACATTGAAAGGAACATAATAAAAAATCAATCTGGTAGTCCCAATTTTTGGATTCAGGGGAAAATCTTTGTGTATATGTGTTCTATGTGTTATGCTCTCGCACTGTTTCTTTTATGTGTTTTAGAATTCGTATGCAAGTAATATATGTATGGGGTTAAAACCTACATTACTTCTGAAATTAGGCTAGCCTCTTCCTTCTATGCAATTTCAATTAGCATTTACATTTTACAAATGGTATTTTCATTTCTATATTTAGAATCATGTTCATCTTCTTACAGTCATGATATGCTTTCATAAGAAATTATTTTTGTTGTTAGTTGAAGGAGTGGTCTATGAGCACGTCGATCTGATAAAATATCTAAGGGTGACATGAGTAGAACCTAACTTTATGTGCATATAGTAATGTCAACTCTAAGTTTGTATTAAACTCAGTTTGATAATTTAAGTGTAGAAGCCTTGGGAGTTGCAACATCCTTGGTACAATACCAGGGCTCATTAGTAAGCTACAATACTCATATCTTCAAACCCCCTTTCTTGAATGTAATCTTCCATTTCATCATGTTCATCCTTATTATCTTCAATGGGGCTCTCACTTATGTCACGCACATTCTCAATCCTCAGGTATGAGGGTCCTCTGTGGTATTATGGCTATCATGATATTCTCTAGATAGACCCCCTTCTTTTGTATATTCCTCACTTTGATAATGGTCCTTCACACTTGAAATTTCTTTGATGTCACCTTGATCATCCAATTGACTAAATTGTGTGGGGATTTGCAAATGATTATAATATTTTTCATTGATTAGGTCAGTCAGAATATTGAAATCACAGGTTAGGCAAGCAAAGTCAAAGAGATGACTAGGATCCTTCTCATAGGCACAACCATTATGTAGAGTTAATTTTGTGTTGACCTATGGGACCTGAGCATGAATTCCTTATCCATGTTTTCCAATAAATCTTCATAAATCTAACATATTTGTCCACATTCTTTTGTAGTTCTTAAAGATCTTGATCATTGAGTTTTGCAAATGGAATCACTATGGTGAATTAAAATGCCTTGATAGATGCTTACTGCACCCGACAAACATTAACTTTGAAGTTCAATGAAGAACTAGGGCTTCATTATTCCAATGGAGTGGCCAAGAATGACATGTAAATTATGTCATAAGGTAAACAAGACATGCGTCTCGTGTCCCCAACCACGACACCAAAATTTTACTACTCATACTAGTAGGGGTCCTAGAAGGGATCTTATAAAGCAACTACTAGGTCAAGGGGAAACAATGGAGTGATAGCCCAATGTCATCTCAGGTAAGGTTCCCTTCTCTTCACATACTTTCACTAATGGGAGTAGACCCGATATAAGAGGAATCACAATGACGAATGGATCAATGATTGGATAATGAGTGATTCCTAAAGCCTATTCATAAGAGAGACTCAATTAAATAACTTGCTTGTTTGAGAAGCAAGGTGATGGGCTCTCTAAGAAGAGCTATTAGAATACCTTTGCCTAGGATTAGAGGATATGCCCTAACAAGGGGCTTCCTAGAATTAAGGATCCTTGTGGAGAAATGGATTCTAGGTAGTCCTTGTGGAATTTGAGTTATAAAGTTGTGGGACCACAAAGAACCCAGATGGACCTGAACTAGGTCAAGTGTATGGAGTTCATCGACCAAAGAGTGATTTGACCTAATTAGGGAAGAGAATAGGATCAAAGAACTAATTTTATTTTGAAATTTGAATTCAATGATCCAAGTGAGGACACTAACCCAAAATCAATCTAGGGAGAGAAATGATCCTCGATCTAGGTTTTGCAATATCTCAGGATTCCACCACTGGATTGTGCTCAAATTTGGAGTAAACCTTGAGAATACCCCGATACAATTGTGGACCAATTTTCAAGGTGTTCAGATGACTACAAAAGATTTCTTTTGATGCCCTAGGAGACCTTCTAGTGTTAGGCTTAGAATTGGGAAAAATGAAGAAAAGAGAGGGAAATTTGCCCACCAAAGGGATACGAAAATTAGTGCTTTATTTCCTAGGATTAATGGAGTCAAGGTACACATATATCAAGAATTATGTGTGCTAAGGAGCCCTAATTGATCTTTTCTAGCCTCTCCAAGGGCAGCAACTAGGTCAATAGGGATTTATACTTCAAATTTGTCAAAGATATGAAGTTTCGAGGTCTTTCAACCTAAGAGGTGCCTCTAGGAATATTCACCCATTCTCTTTAAGTACCACACATGCATTAAATCACTTATTCAAGGTTCCCAGAAGAATTTCACATTCACTTAAACCCATACAAGAATAATGATAATCGTAACAAGCAGTAAACCAATAAAATAACAAGAATAGCATCAAAAATTGATTTACATGAGAGAGAGAGTATATACATTCATCAAATTTCCATTAGAAAGAAGTTCCAAAGGCAATAGCAAAAATACCAACATCATAATGCATCAAGAAAGCTCCAAAATTTTACCCAGCAAAAAGTGTGAAAATCTCTTAAGAGATACTAATACAATCTAAGTGATGATGATAAAAATTATTCACCACACTTGCTTTTATACAATCACTAATGAGTTTGATTTGCCTAATTTTTCCTAAATGAACCCCAAATAATAAAATAATGTGCAATAATAACATCCCTTGGTGACGAACCCACCAAGATAGCTCAATAACATAACAATAACCCTCTCAAGAGGGTATAATGATCAATAAAGTGAGTCGTTGGGCCTTTGAGGAGGCCTGATGAAGTCCATAGGGTTCCAATATGTGAGAATGGACCTCAAACATAGTGGACAAAGGGTTGGCCCCTTTTTCCAAGAAAATCCTTGTGTTGCTCCAAGTGGGTGTGGGGGCACAAGGATATCCTCATGGGTCTCCAAGTGGATTGAAAATTCATGTAAACCATATATAAGGTCTAGGATGATGACATAAGCCCTCATATGGACCCCAAATCATCTTCCAAGTGTATGGCGTAAGTGTGGATCTGACTAGGCATGGTGAACCAGTTGCATCATCCTCATCCAAAAGGTGGAACACGAGCAATCAATGAGTGGTGCTAGGGATCCATGAAGTACTCTATGCTATGGTGGAGGCCCATGGCTCTTAATGCTCACCCTACAAGTTCCAATGCATCTCTCTAGAGCTCTAGACCCTGTATAGGGAGACCAAGCCCTAAATGGATACCCACCTACAATCCTGTATAAGATCCAATGCATATACAACAAATAATTAAAATAATAAAGTAAAGGAGCTTAAAATTCATGGAACCAATGGGGTACTTCATGGTGGAAAGCCCTTCCATAGTGTCCTTTAGCATGTAAAAGTGTCTCCAAGCTCAATAAAGGGGTTAATAAAGGACGCTATTAGGTGGTTTTAACCTTTAAAGGGGGTGACATGTCAAGGGTACATCCCCCAAGTGGTAGGTGGAAAAATGATATGGTGATGGAACAAAGTGGGGGTCAAAGGAATCATCCAGACCACATGTCATGGTACAAGGGTAGTTATAATAAGGGAAGCCCACACCTAGGTATATGAGTGTAGGAGGGAGTAAATCTTGGTACATGATTTACCTCAGCCTTTGCTTTTCCACCCTTATTCATATGCCTTTTGCCTTTGATTGATTTTTCTTCATAATTACTTGGGGCTATAGGGGATGAGAGAATGTTATGTAATATATAGCAATAGATACCCAATTAAGATGGGGAAATTCATCACCCGCTAGTGGTTGGGACAATCATGGGTTCCTTAATGATGGAGGGGGCTTGTCTAGGGCCCATAGGAACTAGGGTGATGGCTATGGATAAGGGGTAGAGCTCAGGCTTGGATTTTTCCCATGTGCTAAATTTGTATGTCCCGGCCATATTTTGCATTTTGTGGTACATTTCCTATTGAGAATGGCCAAATTATGTTTTTTCTTTTCATTTTAACCACAACAACCTTTGGGCATCATTTCAGGCCTGACCCAAGGTGTGGACAAAGGGAGTGAGAGGCTAACCCTATGTGGACCCAGTAAACACATGTGGACATGGATGAGAAAAGAGATGAATGGAGCTAAAATAAGTGGAAGGGAGTGATGTATATGGTGTTGGGGAGGAGGACCATGCTACTAAAATCTGGATTTCCCATGTAGTGCCAACCCTAAAGCTAATGGCCAGTAAAGGAGATCCCCGGGACTAGGTGGTGGGTCCCAGTATTGCAGCAATAATGTTGCAACTCCTAGGACTCCCTTCTTTAATTTTATCAACCTGGTAGATCGTAACAAACGTGGAAGCGACGGTGCTGTATGCACAAGTACTAGCTCTTGCCACAACTATCACTTGGTCAGCTGGCACAAGTCCGCTAGGAGCTTAAGCCAACTTCTATGAGCTCTTAGAAGAAGATTTTTAATTGATGGATGAAATATAACTCAAAGGAGGCTAATCTACTTGCAGAAAAAAGCAAAAAGCGGAAAGGAAATGCAAACCCTAGCAAACCCTAATTTTACCAGCTAGCCCTATTGATGCAAGAGAAATGATGAAAGCTACAGAAAGGAATGTCATTGACTTATAGGAAGGTAACATGCATGTGTCTAAGTTATCACTATCTGAGGAAAACATCTTTTTTGTATTTTTTAATAAGTTGTCAGAATTATCATGCATGTGCTTTCACTGTTTTTGACTGTGCAGAGGTGGATCGACGAGAGAAAATGCTTGCAGGAGGTTGGGAAGGTTCAGAGAGGGCCTAAGGGGTCCCTCGCACCCTTCCAGAGAGTTTCACAGAGTTTCGTTACCAAGAAACCACTTTCGTGAGCTTCTACAGGAAGTCTGCAGGGGTTCTACAGGATGTTCTGCGATTTTCTACAGGATGTTCCGAAAAGAGGATTTTGGAGAATGGATGGAGGGAAAAAGGTGGAGGAACGATTATGGAGGTGAAATAGGGGTGTAGGGGAGTTCAAGACTTGGAGGATGGAGTTGAGGAGTGGCGCATATGGTGAGATTTGTTCAAGGAGGGATGAAACGATGTTGCACAAAAATATGGGAATTAGGGCAAAGTAAGCGAATGAGGCAAATGTAAGGTAAGGGTTCTAAGTGGAGGGAGGAGTAGGTGGATTTGATGGAGTATGGGCATATAAATAAGGATAACAGGTGCTCTGCAAGTTGTTTTTCGAATTTGACAAATGAAGACTTGGAAAATCAAGAACCTAATTACTTTGACCTAATCTAACCTAGATAACAGCAAAGGAAATGAACAAAAGTCTATTTGCAGCGAAATCATATGAAGTAACTATGTAACTGAGTAATCATAACCCTAAGAATGCAACCAAAACTGATATCAAGTTCGGCAACTAAGAATCTAACACTATTAATTGCATGGCGAAGCAAAGAAAATGTTTTTGTTGGCAGCAAGGTCGCCTTGGTCCCAGCTCATGATTCCACTGAGGGAGGGGTGAGATCCAAGGTGCTTGATGGCATTTTTCTGAAGATCTTCCTTGTTATTAACTTATCAAACAAATCTAAACATGAAAAGCTACTTTAATCATCAGAAGCAATCTAAATAACAAAACAATATTTAAATCTAAATAACATATTTTATTCTAAGAACGTAGCAAAGACACATGAAAGTAAACAAAGGAGGTACTGGGCACTTGAGATGGGCCCAACCCCAAGAGCTACAGCCTCCTATGAGAGATTAGAGCTGGTGCAAAGCTAGATTCATCTTTATTGATCAAAAGAATAGTTACATTCCAAAAATTGTCCACAAGGAAAACTTGAAAATGTGTTGAAATGTAGAGCTAAACTACTGCCTAAAAAATGACTAAAATCGAACTACAAACTAGCTAACTTCTGCCTACAAAGTGACTAACTACTGGCTAACACAAATGAGCCCTAAGCCTTCTTATTTATACAAATTGAGGACCCCAACAGTCCTCCTAAACTTTAGGGACTTGGCTACCAAAACTTGTAGTTAACAGCAGTCCTACTTGACTTGCTTGG
Organism: Pinus taeda; assembly: GCA_000404065.3. Lineage (NCBI taxonomy): Eukaryota > Viridiplantae > Streptophyta > Pinopsida > Pinales > Pinaceae > Pinus > Pinus taeda. Next base: position 122,283 of record APFE030405450.1, read on the forward strand.
CTTCCCTTGTGATAGTTGATGTGGTGGCCCTTGAACTTCAAGCTGATGATGGAGAATTCGAGGTAAGGGCCCATAAATGAAGGGGACACCTTCCTAAAAATCCTCTCCACGAATTTGGCTGCCAAGTGCTCATTTAAAACCTTTGATTTTGTCTCCAAATTGACCAAAAAGACTGCATAAAGCACACATTAGACTTGTTGGCATAATGACTAATCCAATTCACTCTATTAGCATAAATATAATAAAAAACATGCAATAAACTAATGAGAATGGTGGATCAAGTCGAATTAGGAGGCTGAATGAGCCCATATAATTATCCATTTTTGGGGCTCATCACTAGGATACAAGGCTAAGCACAAAATCAGGCGATGAAGACAAGAGTTTATACCTAGCCCACTCTTTTTGTTGAATTCCCCCACCAATCCATGCCAAAAAGTTCCCATGAAAAGTAAGGAAAATTACTCAACTACACCAATGAAAAGTTATACCTTTAGGGTTGGGAGGCCCACCTTCAAACATACAATCATAAGAAGGGGGTGAGGGACCACATGGTTGGCTTAGGTGGTGGAGATAATGGAACATCAAGCTATTTGGTGGCTACAAGGGGCTACTGGCTGCCAACTAATGACCATATATGAGAAAAACTTTCTCCTATATACACTACCCACGGATGGTAGGTAACATATCTTAGAACCACAAACTTGGAAGTGTTTAAAATGTAAGTTTAAGGCTGGTACTATTGCACATTCATAGGAAAACTGAGACCAACTACTTCAATATTTTTCTTAAGATGTTACAAGTCGAAAGTTCAGATGTTTACCCTAACTAGGTAATATATTTGTCGACAAGGATTGTCGTAGGGATTGTGACTTCAAATGATACTTCAATCAAAACACAATTTCAGAAATTACGCTACAAGTAATATCATTAGGTTTATCCCCTTTATTACTTTAGATCTTAACCAAACTTGGAACAACAATACTTCTGCTACTTTTTTGGTTACAAAGACCAATGATCAAACCCTTATATACAAAGATGTTTCCCTAGATAGGGCCAAGATCTTCTTTCCTGCAATAGAAGCAAAGAATCCAATATCCAAGTGCCAAAAACCAGAAAATAAACCAAAAACCAAAACCCAAAATGAATCCTTACAAAAAGCCTCTCCTCAGATTTCCAATACACCTTAGGGCTGAAAATAGATTCAAAGCTCAATCAAAAAACTTTATTCATTGAATTGCATACTGGATGAGGGCATATCATATGCCTTTAAATAGATTTCTCATTGAACAAATGGGTGCCTCCTAATAGGTGAGCCGACTTCACATTTGGAGATAAATCCATGTTTAAAATTCAAAAATAGTTGAAGGGGAAAACCTCATTGATAAGGTCGCCTACCTTTAAGGATTATACATTGATTTTTATTTTAAGTTAATGAACCCTTTGTGAATTCAAAAATCATTTTAGAGACCCTCCATAAAATATTTTAATTATTTTTATGATTGGTATAATATGTTGGCCATTTCATGGGCTGCCACATCATCTCCCCTATAGGGTTTTTTTCCCACAATATGTGTCCTTCATCTTCAAACAAGAATAAATCCCAACCTATGAAGGTTCTCGTGGCATGCCATATACCACAAGAAGGATCTCAATGAGGAGCATCTAAGAAAGATGATATTGAGATAAAAGTCACATATTTTCATCTAAAAAACCTCAATAAACGTGGGGCTACTTAGTGTTTGTATCCATCCTACCAATGGAACTTCCAAGTAATGCAATTCAGAAAAATATTAAGAGTGTTCAATAACAAGAATTGACATCAATGATAACACCATTCAACATGAATAATGATGACTTGATCCATATAATAATAAGAATGATCCACACTAACAATAGGGAATATTGATTTACCACAACCAAGTCCACGATGATCATAAATGACCTTGGTAAAGATCACACACCCTATATCCATTGACTAATCCTCACCCAACTTGAGCCTTAGCATTCAAGTGGTAGAAAACCTGCATCCAACCTTGGTAAATATTACACACACTTAAGCCTCCTCACCCACTAACCAGATGGGTGGTAATCCCAACAAGCTTAACTATCTCAATATGACCTTTGGTCAATATGGAAACAAAGGTTACTTGAAAGTAGGATGCATACTGGGGCATGCACTTAGCCAAGTATATGGTTCCAGGAAGTGCCCTCACACCCAGGACCTACTATGCTCAACCTCCCCCACCACGTCCATGCTAGTCGAAAGATTGGGGGAAGAGCATATGCTTACTGTTCTCATTCAGTAGTGTTCCCTCCCAAGGAGGGATAAATTCTCTCGCACTCTAAGCTACTCTCTAAATAATAATAACTTCACTTTCAACAGAGGCTTGGTGAGAATGTTTACAACATGCTCATCTGTCAAAATTTATTTGAGCCTCACTACTCCTCTTTGTACCATATCTTTGATATATTGGTACCTGATCTTGATGTGCTTCGACCTGTTATGGAATACTAGATTCTATGAAAGTCGGATCCTACTTTTATTATCACAGTATATCACAGTCGTATCTAGCACATGATCAAACAGATCTGCAAAGAGATTTCGTAGCCACACTGCCTCACAGCTAGCCATACTAGATGCAATGTCCTATGACTCGATTGTACTAAGAGTGAAAGATATATGCTTCCTGCTCATCCAGGAAATCAATGAAAATCCCAAGCTAAAGCAACAACCCAATATGATCTTCCTTCCGGTAACACTCCCATCCCAATCTGCATATGCATATCCATGTAGTCTCAAATCATCACCAGAGGCATATCTCAGTACATGATTGATTGTCCCATACATATATCACAACACATATTTTGCAGCCACCCAATAAGCATGCAAAGGTTTCACCGTGAACTGGCTCAAGGTGTTAATAGCAAAACATATATTTCATCTAATGTTGACTAGAAACATAAAATACCCAATGAACTGTTGGTACATAGAAGGATCTGCTAGATATGGTCTTATGGATTCACCACATAACTTCTTGAAGTTTTCCTCCATCAATATGGTCATCTATTTGTAATCCACCATCCCAAATCTCTCTAAGAGTTTGACAACATATTTTCCTTTGTTGGGGAAAATCTCTCCAAGTTTATGCCACAAATTTAAGCCCAATAAATAGTTCATCAACCCGAGATATTTCATCTCAAATTCAGAGGAAATCTCCCTCTCACACTAGATAATCAAAGGCTCTGCTCCTATCAAGAACAAATCATCAACATATAAAACCAAAAGCAAAGGCATATCCTGGAAAACCTTGAAGTAGATTTTGGGGTCAACATTACTTATGTTGAATCCAATCTCCACTAGGTATCTACCAATCTGATCATACCAATCCCTAGGGGCTTGCTTCAATCCACAAAGGTCTTTAAACATGGGTTTCCTTATCACATTCCTAAAATCCCTAATGTTGTTCCAAGTACATTTCTTCCTTAAGTATGCCATGAAGAAAATTTCTCTTTGCATCTATCTAATGAAGACTCTAACCCTGATTAGCATCTAGAGAAATGATAGACTAGAAGGTAGTTTATATGGAAACATAAGCAAATATCTAATGATAAGCTTCTCCCTCTTTCTGGGAGACCCCTCTAGCCACGAAAATCGCTTTGAACTTCTCAATGCTACCATCAACTGCATGTTTGATTTTTCATATCCATTTGGAAGTCACTACAGACTTCCCCTTAGGTCTTGGAACAACCTCCCATATGTTATTTTTCATGAAGGATTGATATTCCTCTTTCATGGAATCTCTCCAAACTTGTTGCTTCAATTATTCTTCATAATTGGTAGGCTTATATCGTATGATTTTTCTCATTAATGCATCATATCCCTAATATCTGCAAGGCTTCCTACTTTCTTTGAAGGTGCCTCTAGGGGCTGAATGTTTTTTTGCATCCTGTAATGTATCACAAGGCCATAAAAGCTCTGTTCCTAGAAGAATAAGGATCACAAGGAAGATGATCTAAAGGATTCAAAGGTGCCATAGGCTCATCTAGAAAGTTAAGCTCTGGCATGGATGGCTATGAATCTACATCCATAGTATTATCTCTTCTCTTAGTGCTGACATCGATAAGTGTTGTAGTAAAAAACACAACCCCCCCACATTCTTCACTTAATTATGATTATGGAGACCCTTTGATTGAATCTTGGTCATGTCACTTTCTGATTTTGAGTTTGGATTGCCTCAATGAGTTTGATATATTTTTGTCTTCCTATCAAAACTCATTTGATCTCATTTGATTTTTTGGTTTGTGAATGGCACTAATTGAAATTTGGATTTTTTTTACTACCTTGGCCTTGTAGGATGTATATAATGTATATTATCTTTTTGTTTTATAAGTTATAGTTCTCTGTAAATATTTATTTTTATTTTTTAAATATTTATTTAATTCATTACATAGCCCTCGAGACCAAGACCAATTCTTATATTACAAAGTGGATTTTACTGGCTTATTGATAAAAACGGAGAAAGACCTATTGAAAAGAATGCATATATCAAATTTGAATATAATAGTTTTTAGTCATTAGGACTTTGACATCGAAAGAATCCTTTTGAGAATCCCCAACATTAAAGTCCAAACCATATTATGAAGAGGCTTAATAAAACATTTATCCAAAGTTTCATACCCATTTAATAAAGCAGTTTAATTCTTTGCATTACACATATCGAAACCCATGGAGATTGTAATATTAAAAATATCTGATATAAGCCCCTTTAATATGAAAAATTTGGTTCATAAAACCAAAATCTCTGACATATCTTTGCACCCACATTCGACTCCTGCATATCGGAGATTTCCTTTCGAAACACATTTGAAAAAACTCTGATACAATACTCCCTCCAATATCTGATTGTGATATTCAAAGCCATCGATATTGTGATATTCTAATCAATCAATATTGGGATATTCCAATCCACCGATATTGCAATATTCCAATCCACCGATATTGCAATATGCCAATCCACCGATATGCTAATACAACACCCCCTCTGATCTCTGATCTCTGATAATCATACCCCTCCGACTTCCGACTTCTGATAAGCCACTCACGTCAAATATCCAGACCTGATACACTATTTAAAAGGAGTTCAATAAGATATCACGTCTGCTCCATATTGCAGCCTCCCAATATCAACATTTTTTTGTTTGTGCACATTATTAAAAGTTCTGATTGGCTTACCTCTGATACCACTCAGCTCTTTCCATGTGTATCATCCACCGACCGTTGTTATATTAATTGAAAATCCATTGATTTTTATTGGTTTTGGGTGTAAATAGTAGTTTTTTTCATATTATTGTTTCTTCCATTTTTATGGATAACTTTGATTTCGTTATTTTGTTTTGACAGAGGGTTTCTGATTAAGGCCAATATTAAAAAAAATTGGTCTATTTCCAATGAGAATTCTCCAAGCAGGCAAGGGGATATTATAATAAAATAAAATTGTTGTTTCATTTGTTCCCCGACTACGAATTCTTCAAAACAGAATGGAGACAAGCAAGATTATTCTTATCATTGTTGTAGAAAATATGAATGTAGGTTAACCCGATAATATAAATCAAAGCATAATACTATAACCTACTTCTACTATCAATTTACAGAAGCTTAAAGATTGAGCTGAACAATATAACCAAAAGAAGAAGAAGAAGAATCAATCGCACAATACACATGAAAATATTTTGGGGAAAGCCTCAGCTAAAAACCCCACTATCTATATTATCATACAAGGTGGAAATACATAGGAATTATACAAAGCCTTAGCTCTCATAGCTAGCCAGCTCTCAATACAATCCTCACAGATGCTCATAGGCAATATTGGTTGCTCTCCAGCCTTCCTCTGTGCCCTCCAAGATCCTATTTCCTTGCGTTGTTCCTCTAGGATTATTCTCACTTCACCAAGTGGAAAACCTCTTCTACCCAATAGATGATCTCCTATTCTCACACACTGCCAGAACTGTGCAATCCTCAAGGAATGATACCTTGACTGCATGGATGAGTTTTATTTATAAGAAAACACATGCAACTGATAGTACACTATCCTTGACTTTAATCTCAACTTGGTATTTCTAAGAATACACATGCATGAGTTATTGATGAGGGAATCTTCAGTTAACTGGAGTACACTAGTTGAGTGCATGCATGCATCAACTAATTGTTAACTCTCTATTAGTTCCTCAAATAGCCTGGAACTAATTTAACTGGACTTAACTCAGTAAACTGAGTTAACTAATTACAACTCAAATATAACTCAATCTTATCTCCTTAATTTAAGGCTTATCTCCTTAATTTAAGGGACTCTTGCATGACTTCAAAAAGACTTCTAACTTGAATGTCTCCAACTAATTAATTCAAAATAAGTTAATTAATTATTTCCAAGTAGTTGTTAAGACTAAATTCGATTTTAATTCACAATTTAATTCAAGGACAAATTAAATTGGAATATTCTTTTTGCCACATTTCAACACTCCCTCTCAACAAGAAAGGGATTATCTTCCACCCTAATCCTGTCTCTATGGAACTCGAATTTACACTTTGACAATGCCTTTGTCAAAATGTCAGCATCTTGCTCCTCTTTCGAAATACATTGCAACAACATGATACTCCCATCATCAGTAACTTGCTTTACCTTGTAAATCCAATGGGAACTCACAACTGACTTGTTCTCCGGTCTTAGAACCACGTCCCAAACATTGCTACGAACTATGGAGTCATACTCCTCCACCATAGCATCAACCCAAATCGGTTACTACACTGCTTCCTCAAAGGAATATGGCTCGGTCTCAACACATTCCCCAGCAAGGGCCATGTATCTAGTGTACCTCTCAAGTGACCTGCTCTATCTGCACTGAGAAGATGGTGCTCCCACATTCTCTCTCGCATCCTGCAACAATATGTCAGCTTCTCTTGTGTGCTTTCATCCATCTCTAGAAGGCTCTACTTGAGTGGATGTCTCCACTCCTGGAACCTCTGCATGTGGCTACTCTGCATCAGTCTGAGGCTCCTCCTCCTTAGGAACCAACAGTTCCTCCACAACCTGTAGTTGGAGCTCCCTCTCAAGGGAAGCTCGCATGGCCTTCTACTCATCAAACTTGATATCTCTGTGAACCACTACCCTCCGATTGGTAGGCAAGTACACCCAATAGTTTTGAGGTGTATCATTATATGCCACAAGTATCCCCAACTCTGTTTTTGGCTCAAGCTTCTTCCATGCATCCTTTCTCCCACAGCAATATACCAATGAGCCAAAGATCCTGAAGTGACCCACATCTGGTCTCTTACCAAAGAAAGCTTCCTCTGGTGTCTTCATCCCAAGTATGTGATGCGGGCTTCTATTATGCAAATAGACTATTGTGGTTCATGCCTCAGCCCACAAGTGAAGTGGTAGGCCTTGGTCATGCAGCATTGCCCGTGCTGCCCCTACAATAGTTTTGTTCTTCTTCTTGGCCACTCCATTATGTTGTGGGTTATGAGGTGTCGTCAACTCTCATTTAATTCCTTCCGCTGCACAGAAGTCCTTAAACTCTTGAGAGACATATTCTCAATTGTTGTCGCTTCTCAAGGCCTTGATCTTCTTCCCTGACTCTTTCTCGACCAAAGCTTTGAACTCACAAAACTTTGTGAAGTTTTGGTCCTTCTTCTGCATGAAATAAATCCAGCATTTACAAGAATAATCATCAATGAAAATCACATAATACCTTTTCTTCGTTGTGGATGTCGTCGAGAATGGTCCACACACATCAGTATGAAATCACTCTAAGATAGCCTCTGCTCGACTGTCTCGATCATGAAAGGAAGACTTGGTGTACTTTCCCAAGGTACAACCTTTGCATGTGTCAACTTTCTCAAGTTTACCTTTGGGAAGTCTTGTAGATATATGTTGCATTATCTTCAAAGCCCCATGATGCAAACGGCCCAACCACCTGTGCCACAACTCGCCAATGTCTTGGCTTTGCACCAATTCTACTTTCGTACTCAATGCTGCACAATCATCTACCTCTAGTTTATAGAGACTCTTCACCCGAATCCCTATCCTCTTGGTCTGACCCGGGGCTATGTGTCTTAGGAATTCCTTTCCTTCACTAAAGACAACATCGTATCCTTTGTCCTCCAACATCGCGACTAATACCAAGTTCTTCTTCAGTCCAAGCACATACTTCACATCTGCCAAGGTGATAGGATATCCATGCTCCCTCTGAAAAGCAATTGTTCCCACTCCTAAAACACTATGCCTTCTGTCGTCACCCATCTCTATGCGCATCTTGAGGTATTTCTCCTCCAAGGTATTGAATAAAATTTTATCACCGGTCATGTGGAATGAGGCTCCACTGTCAAGATACCAGACATAACCCATCATCGATGACACCATGCATGCGATGAGGGTAAAGTCCATTTCGAACTAAGAGGCTAATGCCTCACCTTCCAATCCTTCTGAGGATCCCTTCTTGGACTTCTTCGATAGGAAATTAGTCACATAATGTCCCATCTCGTGACAATTAAAGCGTCTCACTTTATACTTGTCACCCTTCTTACCTCCATGAGAAGAATTCGATTTGGAATGGGAAGCATTTCCCTTCCCTTTCCTTGCCTTACATGCTAAGGCTAGATTTTCTTCATCATCATTCTTGGAAGAAGAACCATCTCATGTGCTACTCCTGATCTCCTCCTGCATAAGATCCGACCACAGTCGTTCCCAATTCGGCAGTTTCTCCCTTCCATTCATAGTCCTAGTAGTTATTCCAACTCTTTGGAATGCCAAGGAGAGCGAGGCCCACCATATCATCATCGGCAGTAGTTATTCCCACACTGCTAAGCTCATCTCTGTAGGTGGTGAGCTTGTTTAGATATGCAGAAATAGTATCGCCCTTCTCCATCTTGATTATTCGAAGCTTATCCTTGAGCGCCAATTTCCTCTGGTCGCTACTATTCTGGTAGAGGTCCTTCAATGTCTTCCACATTGAAAATGGAGTATCCTTCCCATGGAGACTCAAGAAAATATGGTCTCGAACTCCCTCAAGAATGATCCATCTCACCTTCGCCACACACTTCTTCCACTCATCCAACTCTTGTGCATTAGTTGAAGCTGGCTTTTGGATTTCTTGATCAATGAATTCCTTCAAGCCATTGTCTTCTAATACAACCTCCATTCTATCTTTCCATGCTATGTAATTCAAGCCACCTTCCAAGGCATACTCGAGTCTCAAGCCATAGAATGCCATTGGTCAACCTTGAAGTATGATATGAATTTGATTTGCACCTGCAACCTCAAAATTAAAACTTTGAATTCTCTTCTCAGTATAATGTTCACAACTGCAATACCATGTAGAAAATTTCTACAAATCCAGCTCTGATACCATGTAGAAAATTTGTATGTAGGTTAACCTGATAATGCAATATAAATCAAAGCAAAATACTATAACCTACTTCTACTATCAATTTGCGGAAGCTTAAAGATCGAGCTGAAAAATATAACCAGAAGAAGAAGAATCAATCGCACACTACACATGAAAATACTTTGGGGGAATCCTCAGCTAAAAACCCCACTATCTATATTATCATACAAGGTGGAAATACATAGGAATTATACAAAGCCTTAGCTCTCACAGCTAGCTAGCTCTCAATACAATCCTCATAGATGCTCACAGGAAATCTTGACTGCTCTTTGGCCTTCCTCTCTGCCCTCCAAGCTCCTATTTCCTTGTGATGTTCCTCTGGGATGATTCTCACTTCACCAAGTGGAAAACCTCTTCTACCCATTGGATGATCTCCTGATCTCACACACTGTCCGAACTGCACAATCCTCAAGGAATGATACCTTGACTGCATGCATGAGTTTTCTTTATAAGAAAACACATGAAACTGATAATACACTATCCTTGACTTTAATCTCAACTAGGTATTTCTCATAATAGACATGCATGAGTTACTGATGAGGGAATCTTTAGTTAACTAGAGTACATTAGTTGAGTGCATGCATGCATAAACTAACTGTTAACTCTCTATTTGTTCCTCAAATAGTTTGGAACTAATTTAACTGAACTTAACTCAGTAAATTGAGTTAACTAATTACAACTCAAATATAACTCAATATTATCTCCATAATTTAAGGCTTATCTCCTTAATTTAAGGGATAACTCTTGCATGACTTCAGAAAGACTTCTGACTTGAATTTCTCCAACTAATTAAGTCAAAATAACTTAATTAATTATTTCCAAGTCGTTGTTAAGACTAAATTCAATTTTAATTCACAATTTAATTCAAGGACAAATTAAATTGGAATATTCTTGTTGCCACATTTCAACAATTGCACAGGCTAAATTAAGAACGTTTTCTTAACTCTTCCATCGACATTTTTCCAAACCCCAATAATAGCAATTGTTCTATTTTATATTGTCTTTGAAATTAACTTGACTGTGGAGAGATTTGGGGAAATTGTTTTTATTTCTAAATCATGTATAAAAACCGATCGTTGAGCTAAGTTGGGGGAATTTGAATCCAAGAGTTAAGAGGCAGAGTAATACTAGAGCTTATTGTCAATTTGTATAGAAGGATTTAAGACTCATTTGGACTATTGTAGTGAGATCGGATCCATTTTTGCATACAAGGAATTAATTTAGAGACAACGGAGGACCTGCACTATTGTAATTCTATAATGTTTTATGTAATTGATTCATTTTTATAATAAGATTTATTTCTGTAATCAGATGTACAACACTATTTCTTTCTCTATTATTGAAAATAAATTCTTCATATTTGAAATTCATTTCTAGATTATGAGTATGTATGTGGCTTTTCATCACTACTGTTGATTGCTTACTAAATTTCTCATTTAGAATTTGGTCAAGCTATCTTGCAGGTTTAATCAGAAATGAGATTCGAAACTGGAACTTGTATAAGGACAGACCTTTATCTCCTTGAATTCCTAGCTATCTAACAATTTAATCTTATAGATGTTCTTCCTTTTACATGTCATGTATTTGAACTATTTCAGTATTATGGCATTAATATTTTTTTCCTTATGCATATGTTTTATTAGGAATTGGAGATGTTTGCAGTTGGATGTCTATTAACTATTTAATGGGCATTTATTTGTATACATTTGCTCAAACAAGGATTAGATCTTCAAACTATTTCCTTTATCTCATTCCAATTTCAACATACTTATGTTTCTTTTCATGTCCTTTTAACCTGCTCTTTATTGAGAGAAGGACTAGTCCTTCCTTCAATCAAGATAGGACTAGGATTAGATGCATCTTAGATTATACTTTGCATGTAGTTCTACTTTCTGCATCCTAGAAGTCCCCTCATACCAGGGTAGTATTTAGAGTGGTTTGGTTGGGCCATAAATTCAACTTAAGGATCACTTTCTTTCATGATCAACAAGAAGAGTCAATCTGATGTCTCTTCTTTATTAGTAGGTGAAAGTCATACTTTAAGCTAGTAGAGATAGAGATAGGGTAACTGGACCCAATTGAACCAGTTGGAACCACCATTTCGACGGAAAAAGGAACTTTTTTAAGTTCCCAACCAGGTGGTCTCCCTTAAAATGTTGAAAGGTCATTTTTGTTTATCAACATTTTTGGCGCTAGAAGGAGGGTCTGTTTTAAATTTTTTGCTAAAGTTTATTGTAGAATTTTAAACTTTGAATTATGGGTTCCTCCAAAAAACCTCCTTCGAGATGCTTTAGTGTATCACATTCAAACATTACTCCAGTCAATGGATTTAAAACATTGTCAAAGGTAAAGTTCAATGGTAAATCCTCTGCCTTCAATCACCTTTTTCAATTCATTTCAATTTATCAAAAATTTAATATTGATGAGGTTGATCTTGACAGTATTTTCACATATACTTTGATAGGTCAAGAAAAATAATGGTGTCTTTCACTTCCAGTTGCCTCAATACATAGCTGGGATGAGTTTGTAGCAATGTTCCTTCAGGATTTTCAACGATATAACTACAAAAAGGTGTGCAAACAACTACTTGAATTGTGTAGGATAGAAGGTGAGCCCTTGGATCAATTTTTAGTTAAATTTAAATTGACATTAATTATCTTTAAATCCAATGAGTCCTGAACATCAATTAACGAGTTGGTTTAAGTATTTAAGTTGTCTTCCTTGTAATTCTAATGAAGAATCACATACCAAGGAAGGCACTCATAAAGTTATTTATGATAATGAAAATATTGAACTTGGTTCTTCTTCATCTTCAAAAATTAATTTAATTGATTCCCAATCCTCAAATGAATATGTTTTTGAAAGTGAAAAAGATAACAGTTTAAACACTTCCTCTCATAGTCACAATGATTTCAATGATTATAAATCAACATTGATTTCTCAATCCTACAAAGATAATGTACCTTCTTGCAGTTTTAATCTTGAGGATAATAATGATTTTAAATTCATAATCATTTGTAAAAAGGAAATCTCTATAAACAAACTTCCACTATTGTAACATGATTTGCAACATAGATGCATATTACAAATTACCTTTCTCTCATTCTTTTCAATTTCTTTCTTTGTTCAATTTTGCTTTTTATTTTTTGCACATACTGCATTGGCATCTTGAGAAAAAAAGTTCCACACTCTTGTCAAATGCATTAATTAGTACATGCAATAATCAATTTCAAAATTTCAATCATCTATTTCAATTTCTTCTTAGGTTGAGCTTCTATCTTATGATTAGACATTTGCTTTCAGATTTCCAAATGCATTTTATACGAATGATAACACTCAAGAGTGCATCTATACATTTTGACCAGCCATGCATTCCCTTCATAAATCTTCCTCATTGATATCCACTCAATTCTTTTGAAAACAAGATTTTTGATTTTCTTTACAACAACCTTTCATTTGCAAAGATTTAACATTTAATATTGGTTTGTTGTTTCCTCTTTCTTTGAATTCTTTTCAAACATCTGAATCACATCCTTTCTTGATGATCCTATAGACAGATGTTTGGAAGAATTTAAGGGAAGGGATTTTGTAGATAAGTTGCTTCTTGTACATACATTAGCATTAGATGTACATAATATATTTAGTTTTATTTCTATTGGTATATTTATGATTTTGTTGCTGATGTTTGATTTACACATCCATGCAGATACTAAGATGCTTGAATGGTTGCATAGGAAGTATGACTTTACTTAGTCTTAGTCTACTTTTTACATTAGGATTAGGTGTAGTTTAGCAACTAGTTTAAATTAAATAAGAAGATGTTTTTGAACTTTAATAAATACATAGGAAAATATGAAGATTCATCAGGTAAAGCTATGATCAAATTCTCCCAAGTACACATTTACATGTTCATTTCCATATATTCTTAGTTTTCTATAGTTTCTTTTCTCTTTTAATCATTGTTTCTTTCTTATATTATGTTGTTCTTCTGGCAGGTATTGGCTTGAGTTAGAAAATCAACTTTTACCAATAAAGTAGTTATGACAAATCTTAATGCTAAAAGGAGCAATGTTTAAAATTCATTCAGGGATATTTCCTTTACTTCTGAGTTTTTCTTATCATCCTCCTTATTCTCTTTTGAGATATGTTTATTCAAAGTTACATGTTTTGAAGCAAGATTTGTTAAAGGGAATAACATTCCTATTAAATTCTCATATGTAAAATTTAATCACAACTCTCCATTTAATTAGAGAAATTATTTAAATAAAAGTTATGAATAACAAACTCACTAAGTGAAACAACATTTCATATGTTTGACATAATTTAAAGAACATAACAATATCATTATTTCTTATATCTAGATATTTCTTTTATCTTGTTTCACTTGAGTTTTTCTTATTTCATGATTTTTTTTTGCAGTAGGTTTGTTTCTATTTTAATTCCCTTTTTATTTGGATTTCTTTTCTCTTATCTCTTGGTTGGAGTTTTTTCCACAACATTTCTTGGTCTCTTTCGCAATCCCCTTGTGTGCATATTTCACCTTTGTTTGGGATTAATCCTAGTGATATTACCAACCTTTTAGTTGAAGAGCCTTTTCCACCCATATTTGGTTAATACTTGGGAACTTTTTACTCTTATCTAATGGAATCCATTAGTAAAAGGAAGAATAAAAGGAAGATCATTAAACTGTTATTTTTTAGGCTCATATGAATTTCTGACATCGATATCTTCTATTAGTATTTGAATGTTCTCTTACCTTAAAAACATAAGAAAATTACTTTACAATAAGTTGTATCCTAAAGCAGATACTAAGGTTACAAAAGCAATACACCATTTTAGTATTCTATAACTCTTCCATGTCATCCTTATCTTTTAAGGAGAGGAATTGTCTCCCCATATATTAGCACAAATTATCAGAATATAAATTAAAGGTTGTGTGAAAAACCTGAAAGATGGGGGATCTTCGTAATGAGCCAACCTACCATGATCATGGGCTTTGATTGTTATGACATTATCATATTTGGTCACCAAGCCAGGATAATGGCTCACAACACTTCATTGTAAGACAAGAGGTCTCATCACGAGCCGACTTTTTCATGACTATCAACACTTCTAAATGACATTGTCATATCTGGTCACCAAGACAGGACAATGGTTTTCAAAGTTATTAATGAAATCATATTCTCTAAAATACTAAATTGTAGATGGGATATTGACATTCCTTTGGATTAAAAAGGTAACCCTATCGAGGCTATGGACGTTTGTTGGAAGCAATGGCTCTACCTATGACAATGAGAGTTCATCTTTCTTACTAAACACAATGCTAAACTTTTGTCCTTTAGTTTATGTTGTAATTAATTAATGGTTATTGTAAACATGATCTGACTCTTATGATTTCTACAAGAGATGTTCAAAATGATTAAACTCTGTTTTGAGGGATTTCATAGAGTCTGAATCTTAGAATTTTGATTTTATTCAGCCTTTCTCCTTTTCCTTTTAGGATTTCATTAATAATAAACCAGAGATAACTAGTTCTTCCTAATGTATCACCATTGTTGTGGTAAAAAACAAACCCCCCACCCCCCATTATTCACTTAATTCTCATTATGGGGACCCTTTGAGTGAATCTTGGTCATGTCGTTTTGAATTTTCAAAGTTTAGATTGCTTTAATGAGTTTGATATGCTTTTGTCTTCCTATCAAAACTCATTTGAACTCATTTGGTTGTTTGGTTTGTAAATGGTGCCTAATTGAAATTTGGATATTTTTCACTACCTTGGCCTTGTAGGATATATAATATATATTATATTTTTTTTATAAGTTATAGTTATTTGTAAATATTATTATTTTTTTTTTAATATTTATTTGATTCATTACGCAGCCCCCAAGAACAAGACCAAATCTTATATTACAAAGTGGATTTTTATTGGCTTATTGATAAAAGCGGAGAAACAACTATTGAAAAGAATGCATATATCAAATCTAATATCGGGGTTTTGAGTGATTGGGACTTTGACATCGGAAGAATCCTTTTGAAACTCCCTAATACCAAAGTATGAACCATATTATGAAGAGGCTTAATAAAACATTTACCCAAAGTTTCGAACCCATTTAATAAAGTGGTTGTAATTATTTGCATTACACATATCAGAATCCATGGATATTGTAATATTAAAGATCTCTTTTATAAGCCCCTTTAATATGCAAAATTTGGTTCATAAAACCAAAATATCCAACATATATTTTCACCCACATTCCACTCCTACATATCGGAGGTAATGCATATCAAAGATTTCCTTTCAAGACACATTTGAAAAAACTTTGATACAACACTCCCTCTGATCTCCGATTGCGATATTCCAATCCGCCAATATTGCGATATTCCAATCCATCGATATTGTGATATGCCAATCCGCTGATATGCCAATATAACACTCCCTCTGATCTTTGATCTCCGATAAGTATACCCCTCCGACTTCCGACTTCTAATAATCCACTCACCTCTGATATCTGGACCTGAGACACTATTTAAAAGGAGTTTAGTAAGATATCACGTCCACTCCATATCATAGCCTCCCAATATCGGCGTTTTTTTTGTTTGCACACATTATTAAAAATTTTGATGGGCTTACCTCCGATACCACCCAGCTCTTGCCACGTTTATCATCCTCCAACCATTTTTATATTAATTGAAAATCCATTGATTTTTATTGGTTTTGGGCGTAAATAGTCGTTGTTTGCATATTATTGTTTCCGCCATTTTTATGGCCAAATCTAATTTTGTTATTCTATTTTGACAGAGGGTTTCTAATTAAGGCCAATATTAAAACAAATCATGTCTATTTCCAATGAAAATCCTCCATGCATGCAAGAGGATATTATAATAAAATAAGCTTGTTGTTTCAGTTCTTCCACGATTACGAATTCTTCGAAACAGACTGGAAACAGGCGGGATTATTCTTATCATTGCGCAAACTAAATTGAGAAAATGTTGTTAATTGTACCATCGACATTTTTCCAGACCCCAATCAAAGGAATCTTCTATTTTATTGTCTTTCAAATTAACTCCATTGTGGAGAGATTTGGGGAAATTGTTTTTATTTCTAAATCATGTATAAAAAACAATCGTTGGGCTAATTTGGGGTGATTTGAACCCGAGAGAAAAGATGCAGAGTAATACTAGAGCTTACAACCTTTTTGTATAGAAGGAGTTAAGACTCATTTGCACTATTGTAGTGAGATCAAATCCATCTGCTAGAGACATCAGAGGACCTGCACTATTGTAATTCTCTGATGTTTTATGTAATTGATTCATTTTTATAATAAGATTTATTTTTGTAATCAGATGTACAACACTATTGCTTACTCTTTATTGAAAATAAATTCTTCAGATTTCAAATTCATTTATGGAGTATGAGTATGTATATGGATTTTCAACGCTATTGTTGACTGCTTACTGAAATACTCATTTAGAATCTAGTCAAGCTATCTCGCAGGGTTAATAAAAAATGAGATTCAAAACTAAAACTTGTATAAGGACAGACCTTTATCTTCATGACATGCTAGCTATCTAACAGTTTAATCTTATAGATGTCATGATTTATACATGTCATATATTTGAACTATTTTAATATCGTGGCATGAATATTTTGTCCTTATGCATATGTTTTATTAGGAATTGGAGATGTTTGCAGTTGGATGTCTATTAACTATTTAATGGGAATTTATTTGTATATCTTTTTGTCGAACAAGGATTAGATTTTGGAACTATTTTCCTGATATATTTCCTTTATCTCATTCCAATTTCAACATACTTCTGTTTCTTTTCATGTCCTTTTAGCTTGCTCTTGATTGAGAGAAGAACTAATCCTTCCTTCAATCAAGATAGGACTAGGATTACATGCATCTTAGATTATACTTTGCATGTATTTCTACTTTCTGCATCCTAGAAGTCCCCTCATACAGGGGAAGTATTTAGAGTGGTTTGGTTGGGCCATAAATTCATATTAAGGATCACTTTCTTGCATGATCAGCAAGAAGAGTCGATGTGATGTCTCTTCTCTATTGGTAGCTGAAAGTCATACCTTAATCTAGTAGAGATAGAGAGAGGGTAATTGGACCTAATTGAACCAGTCATAACTACCATTTCAATTGAAAAGGATATGTTTTAAGTTCCCCACCGAGTGGTCTCCATTAAAATATTGAAAGGTCATTTTTTTCGATCAACAATAGGAAAGCCCCTTGTTTTTCCAAGGGTGAAATCTTCAACAAAGGTCACATCCTGGCTGAACAAAATATTCCTTTATCCTAGCACATATATCCTATAAAATTTAAGATTTTTACAATAACCAACAAAGATACCTTTCTTTCCTAAAGCCTCTAGCTTGGACCTTTTCTCCTTCGGTACATGAAAGGCAGACAAGGCAATGAAATATTATCAAGTGTCCAACTTCCAATTTCACATGTATAAAAACTTCTTCAGAAGTTTTGTCCCGCAAGACTTGATGAGGGATTCTATTTTGAGCATATACCATCCGAGATCCATCTTAACCCCGAATCTATAAAGCATCAAGAGGGATCCAATCTCTCAAGGTGAAAACCTTTTTTCCGAGTGAAAAACTTGAGGAAAGGTTTGCACCTTGAGAGATTTGACCTCTCTCGACACTTGATAGATACGGAGTTAAGATATATCTAATTTGGTTATACAATACTATATAATATCTATATTTTTATCTATGTGTCTCTTTCTTATTCCCAATTGTGGAGCTATAAAAAGGGTCTCTTTCACCTCTAGTTACCTCACATTAATATATCAATCTGGGAACGTTTTGTTATTTCAAAGAGTATCTCAGTCTGAGGCTAAGCACTTGTCAGAGTAATGCTCGTAGTACAGCTATTTTAAAACTACAAAAGTAAGTGATATATGTCTACAACTTAACTACTTCAGAAGACTAAATCACACACTCAAATATTAAGCAACACATCAGTCAAGGGTTCGGTAGCAATAACCCATCCCTTTAGAAACTGATGGAAAAGAAATCGGAGAACAGATCGAGGGTCTGGGAGCCTGGTAGCAGATGTCGGTGCTCACTACAGCCTGAGATCGTCCTTAGCAAATAAGAAACAAAACGGCAGGTAAAGAAAACATCAATGAAATAGAACAACAACCTTGAAATGGAACAGCAACTGAAAATGGAACAGCAATTCGAAATGGAACAGCAATTGAAAATGGAACAGCAATTGAAAAAGGAACAACAATTCGAAATGGAACAACAATTGAAAATGGAACAGCAATTCGAAATGGAACAACAATTGAAAATGAGCAGTAACTAAGTTCAACAAGCTATGAATCTACTCAATCACACCAATCCAAACATCAATCCTTCATTCTTAGAGATGTACACACACTACGGAATAGTATTGCCTATGGATCCAAGATGGAATAACACTGAAAATCATATAAACACAACGTGCTTAATCTAATTCTGTTATCGCTCTAAGTAAAAGCATACGATTCAATATCAAGATGAAAATGATAATATTAAAGGATTCAATAATCATATAAAATCAGAACTTCCAAGATATATTCTGTGATGCTAAGGCACAATCGCATAACACAAAAAACTCTGTAATGGAACGACAATATCCTGTAGAGATTACCCGCATTATACCAACACGTAAAGGAATAGTAACATGATGCAGCGTCAATACAACACTTTTGTTTGCAGGAATATTAAATGGGTTAAACACAACAGAGCATGTAACATAAACTTTATAAAACACGACAGATTACCAGATCACATCGATAAGCAAACCACACAGAAACCACGCTTAATGGTACAAGAGCAAGTGTCCTCCAGGGCCAGGCCCTTAGCCTCCAGGGGTACACCGCTTAAGGCCGATCCAGACTCAAAGACAAAAGAGTAACCAAGTCTGTATTAAGGCATGAAGTAAAATTACAGTAACGCAAGTCTTAACAGAACATAATGATCATAGTCTTGATCTTTTTAAAAGAAATTACATAAAGGCATCCCCCCTTAGCTAACAATGCCATCTCTTATATAAGGATGATGATGGAGATATCTAGATGCAGAAATAGATAAAACAACAATCCCTCATGATCAAGGATCCTGAGGGATTCACAGAATCGTTAATCCTGAGTTACTTCTTCTCTTTTCTACGTCGAGCTGTTATCTCTGCTTCCTTTCCTGGGTTGGTCCATTTTGATCTGGTTTGCATGTGGTCTCCCGTCGAAGCGACAGCAGTTAATTCATCTTTGTCTTTTCCTTTAGGATGGCCACTTTTCGTTTTTCCTCCCTCCTGTACATGGAAACGATAATTGTCAGCATTCTATATTAATTTCTCATGTTTCGTTATAATTCTTTATTATTTTCTAAGTTCACAATGCAAAAAGGCTTATAAGTCCTAATTAAAAGATACTGAAATAACCATCAAAACATACCTTCTTTGATACTCCACACCAATCATACACACTCTCTCCCCCGCCCTCCTCTCCCTGTCTCTCTTTCCCTTCTCTCTCTCTCTCTCTTCCCCTTCTCTCCTTCTCTCTCTCTTGGCCCCCACTCTCCTCTCTCCCTCACTCTCTCTCTATCACTCCCTTATCACTCGCTCTTTCTCTCCACCTTTCTCCCTCTATGTCTTTTTTCCTCCTATCCTCTCTCTCACCCTCCAACTCCATCTCTCTCTCCCTTTATCTCCCACCTCTCTCTCTCTCTCTCTCTCTCTCTCTCTCTCGCTCTCTCTCTCTCTCTGTATATATATCCCACACCCCCCCCCATCATTATGTCTCCCTCTCCCTCTCTTACACTTCTCTCCCTATCTCTATCCCTTCCTCTCCTTCCCCCTCACTCTCTCTCCATCTCTCCCTTGTTACTCCCTCACTCTCTCCATCTCTATCTCTCTATGTATTTTTTCTTTCCTCCTTCTCTCCCCCCCTCCAACTCTCTCTCTCTCCGCCATCCAACTTTGTCACTATCTCCCTTCCTCTCCCCCTCTCCTAAATTTGATCCCATTGTGTTGTGTTTAATAAAGTATCTAAACTAAAAAAGCTTAATTGGTTTTAAAACATTAAACCTATATTTTGGATTAATCATGTCAAAGAAAATACAATGATGAAAACTGGAAAAATAAATAAATAAACAAAAATGCACTATCTTTTCTCTATTATTGTTAGTCACTTTGTTTGTCCTCATCACTTGGATACTTACTTAAGATGGCTCTTTGTTGGTTCTTAATAATACTATTTATATTATATACGTTTCACAACTTTAAATATAAAAGTATTCCTATTTTTAATTTTATTAAAACCTTAATTTAATTTATTTGGGGACATTTTTAGTAGTCATTAGATGGTTTAGATGTATCTCAAAAGTAATTATAACCTTTTCCCTTTTAGCTTCTATTAAAAAATGTTATAAAAAATAAAAATAAATAAAAATATAATAAATAAAATAAATATTATATATATATATATATATATATTATATATATATATTAATTAAAAAAAAAAATGTGAAATAAGTTATGGTTTTTGGGTATGTGGCATTGATAACCCATGGTATTGTAACAAAACATATTTACAAGTTAATGATATGCATTGTGAAGCGGGGTGAATATCCATGGTTAATAATCTTGTCGTATTTTTATAAAATATTTTGATTGTGAAATAAGTTATGAATTTTTGGCATGTGGTACTGATAAGCCATGGTATTATCCTATGGTATTTTAACAAAGTCTATTCACAAGTTCATTATATCAATGGAAAAGTGGGGGTGAATATCCATTATGAAGAATCTTGTGTTGGCAGATACAAGTGTTGTCTTTGATGGTAACTCATTCACAGGTCAATTCAGTTTTGATGAAAGGAAACCCACAGTGTAACACATCCATTCAGATGTAACAGGGCATTGGTACAGAAGAATAGGAAGATGGAACTAAAGTCTACTAATCATAATGAAGAAGTTGAAGGTAAAGGATGGTGAAAATCAATTTAAAATCTATAGGCAGGTACACTTAGTCAAAACAACATATACACGCAGGTCCATAGAACGAAAAGCACGTATATGTATACACACACTCCCACTAGAGGAAAAGCGCGTACAAGTTGGAAAATCAAGGAATTTCAAGAGTAGAGAATACCAAGGGTCAATACCATGGTATTATCCCATAGTATTGAGTGGAGTAACAACTAGTTGATCTCACCCAAGAATACTATGGGTCCTAAGTGGTTTTGGTCCGAGGTATTGAGAAAGGCCTAAAACTATATAAGGAGGAGAAGATCATATGGCCAAGTGGCAAGATAAAAGGGTTTCTAAGGAAAGGGTTTCTAAGGAATACTTCTATCTGAAGTATATTTTATGTTGTAGGGGCTATGTTGGTGATTTGATCTGAAATAGTTTGTGCACCTTGAATTCAATGTTGGATCAAGATCATGAGACCTAAAATGACTTATCATTGAATGATCTGATATTGGTTGGGCCATATCCAGTTGTGTACACCTGATTTATTCTTTAAATGTCATGATTTGGGTCTTTCTAAAGTCTAGAATAGAAGCAAAGTTATGAGTTAATATTTGTAGATTTGTACAGTAGTTCATCGCGGTAAAAGTGCATGTACATGCAGGTTTTACTCTTCCAAGTAGCGTATGCAAATGAAAAGCCATTTCTTCAGGTCTGACTGATCTATCTGATTAGTTTTGTTGTTTTACTATTGTCTATCAATGAAGTCTTCTTAGATCTGAATGAAAAATTGAATTCATAAGGAGTTTGATATCTGGTTGATTGAATGTATAAGTGAGAAGGGTGATCTCTGATATCGTCTATGTAAAGCTCTGTAAATGGACATTAGATGTTTAGTATATTGTTGGTTGGTATAGACTTGATTCAGAAGTTTTATGTTTCAGTATTTTTGAAGGTATACGCAGGTTTGATTAAAGGAAGTAGCATCTACACGCAGGTTGGGTTCAGTAAAGTAGCGTATACATTCTAATGTATGATTTTTGAGGTTGCAACTGGTTCTGAATGATGATGCAAGTTTCTAGGTTTAGCACAATGTTCTAGTGACAATGATATGACTATTCAGATTAACTGATTATTGGTTGATGCAGTTTGAAAGTTATGATAGGTCCAGTATGAAAATTTGATGAAATGAGGCCTTCATGTGTACCAGGAGCATCCAGTCTGAAAATTTATGAAACGTGGTCCCTAGAGGAAGAGAGAAGGTCGTAGCTTTCTATAGCCCGGTGCCTACATACTAGTAAACACATCGACTAGTACAAGAGCTAGAGGGTTGTTGCTCCCTTCCAGTGAAAGCTGGAAAATGAGAGAAGGTTGTAGCCTTCTGCAGGTGGGTGACTACGTAATGGTATGAGTCTGCACTAGTACAAGATTGTAAATAGATTTTATTATTATTAAAAGAAGATAGAGATGACAACAGTAGGTGGTTTTCACCCACATTGGGTTTCCACCTTAAATCTTGGTGTTCATGTGTGTTACTTATGTGTGATGGTTATTATATTTTTACTACACTGTTTAATAAGTTACTAATGCACTGGTTATATAACAACACATGATAAATTAACTAAATCACAAGTTCTCTGGGTATACGCTGGTTTCACTAATCATAGTAGAATGTACACGCTAGTTCACTTCGCAAAAGTAGCGTATAGAAATCTGTTTAGGAAATGAAAAAATATTGATCTAATAATATTGATTCACCCCTTTCTCAGTATTATTTTCAACAATTGGTATCAGAGCAAGTCCTTCAGAAGAATCTTGATCGCTTGAAGGAAAATATTTGAAGATGAATAATCACAAAGGCATGGGATCCATCAGACCACCAATCTTCAATGGGAGTAACTTAGTGTATTGGAAAATAAGAACCAGAGCCTATCTACAATCGCTTGGAGCTGATGTTTGGAAAATTTTGGAAGGAGGATATCAATTTCCAGCAACAATTCCTACAGACTCTTTAGGTAAGAAGTTATACGAAACTAATGCCAAAGTTGTCAATACATTATTGGGAAGTCTGTTAGAATCAAAAATTTTCAAATGTAGCTCAAGGAAGCTAAAGAAATATGGGACAAAATCATTCAAAGCTATGAAGGAGTCTCTCAAGTAAAATGTGCTAAGATTCAAACTCTCAAAATTCAGTATGAAACTCTTAAGATGCATAGTGATGAGAGTGTTGTTGTTACTTTCTACGTGTAGATGAGATTGTTAATTATATGAAGAATCTTGGTGAAGAGATAAAGGAAGCTACTTTAGTTGAGAAAAATTTGAGATCTTTGTCTTCTAAATTTGAGTCAAAAGTGTCTGACACAGAAGAAAAACAAGATCTTCAAACTATTACTGTGACTCAACTCCATGGAATCCTAACTACCTTTGAAATGAGAAAAGGAGGTCCATCATATATGAGAGAAGTCACTTTTAAAGTGTCATCAAAGGGAAAAGAAAAGGAAGAGCGCAATGAATCAGAACACATTTCAAAAGAAGAAGATGAGTTAAATTTTGTCAAGAAGCTTCAATGGGGTTCTAGAAGATTCAGAGGTAAGCTACCTTTCAAATGCTTTTTTTGTGGTAGAGTCGGCCATTATGCTGCCAAATGTCCTCATAAAGATAAATATGAAAAAGGAAATAGAAAACAAGTTGTGAATAAAAGGAGTTACTATACACACGAAGATAGTGATGGCTTATCCAATAGTGATGAAGATGAAACTGACCAAGATTATAGACCACTCATGGCTTATGACAATGATTATTTCTTAGATGCCTTAGAAGAGGAAGACTTTCTTGAAGAAATTACTAAACTCAAAATCTGTTTAGAAGAAAAGAATATGATCATCGATATGTTGACTCACCAACTCACTGAAAGAGAAAAACACAATGAAAATCTAGAATGTGAAATTGTGGGTCTAAGAAAAGAACTTGAGAAGACAAAATCTCTTAATCTTAGATTTTCTAAAGGATTTTAAACTTTAATCGAAATCATCAAAGTTTAGCGTTCTCCTCTGATAAAGATAGGTCTTGGATATAATGAAGAATCATCTCAATCACAAAAGTCACCAGCCTCCACCAGAAGCTATCTTGATGCAGCAAAGACCAGTAAACAGTATGTCAATCGTCAGCAAAGGCATAAAATTACTCATCTGGTAAATCATACCCAATTTTCTCCAAGGATGAATATCAGTAGAAGCTTCAACCAATAGGTAAACAATGCCAAAAGATTCTATGATCGCAAAAACTTCTTTAATGGGCAATGTTTTTCATGTCATAACTTTGGGCATAAGGTTGCTCAATGTGTTGCTACAAAACCATCATCAATAGAGAAGCATGAAATCAAAAGAGTGTAACAGGAATCAAAAAAGGTTCCTACAATAACTTTGCTCCTCTTGAAAATGAAGTAGAATGTTTGATTTGTAACAACTTTGGTCATGAAGAATCTGAATGCAAGAGCAAATTTCGGCCATCACTTCAAAGGAGAAAACATCATTAAATCCCAAGATATGGAGAAAGAAGGAATCTCAATCAGAAAGATGTGGCATATCTCTGTATGCAAAAGGACAAGAAAATCAGTGGTACATCGACAGCGGATGCTCCAAACACATGACAAGTGATATAGAGAAACTTCATTCATATAATGCTTTAGAAAAAAGAAAAAAAATGTCTCATTTGGAAATGACACTCCATCTGTCATTAAAGGTAAATGTTCTATCTTCTTGAAAGAAAAAATTAAAACTGGAAATGTCATGTATGTAGATGGTTTAAAGCATAACTTGTTGAGTGTCAATCAAATGTGTGATTAAGGAAATGAAGTTGTGTTTCGATCAAATGGATGTGTGGTTTGTGAGCTTGATATAGGAAAGATTGTGATCAAAGGAACAAGAACTACAAACAACTTATACATACTCAAAGGAGGACAACAACAATGCTATCTAAGCAAAACCAATGAAAATTGGCTATGGCATAGAAGATTGCGACATCTAAGCTTTTCTCAAATAAGAAAAGCATGCAAGCTCAAGGCAGTTCGTGATCTTCCAGATATCAGCATCCCAGAAAATACCATATGCAAACCATGTCAAGTCGGTAAGCAAAGCAGAGTTCACTTCAATGAAAAAGAAGGATCAACAAGTAAGCCTCTTGAACTCATCCATACTGATTTAAGTGTACCAACAAGGAAAAAATCACCTCGTGGAGAAGAATACTTTATTTTATTTATTGATGATTTTTCCAGGATGTGTTGGATAGGTCTACTAAAGCATAAAGATGAAGCATTTGAAAAGTTTAAAGCCTTCAAAGATTTAGTTGAAAATGAATCAGATCGAAAAATAAAATGTCTCAAATATGATCGAGGGGGAGAATTCATATCAGATGAATTCTTTGACTTTTGTGAACAACATGGAATAAAGAGGCAATTATCTGTCGCAAGAACTCCTCGGCAAAATGGCATGTTGGAAAGAATGAATAGAACAGTTCAACAAATGGCTCGAGAAATGCTTGATGAATCTGGAACTCCTGCAACCTTTTGGGGTGAAGCTGCATTTGCTGCCATGACTATTCTCAACAAAGAAAATGTTCGGATAAATAGCAATCAAACTCCATATGAAATTTAGTATGGTAAGCCTCCTACTGTAAAACACTTTAGAGTGTTTGGAAGCAAGTGTTTCATCAAAAGGAATAATGAAAAACTTGGTAAGTTAGAACCCATAGAAGACGAAGGAATTCTTCTCGGTTATTCATCCATAAGTAAAGGATACAAATGTTATAATAAAAGACTTTAGAAAATTGTTGAAAGCATTGATGTTGTAATTGATGAAGTATGTAGAAATCCGGAACAAATGAAACCAATAGAGGAATATGACCGTGAGGAAGTTGGGGAATGCTTTCCCACATCAAATCAAAATGATATAGAAGAAGAATCCAATGAAGCACCAGAAGAAGATACAACAGATAGGGAAAAGACTCCATCTAGGTATGTTCAAAAGAATCATCCAGAATCTCAAATTCTAGGAGAAAAGGGGGCTGGTGTACAGACAAGAAGAACTCTTACAGGGACCTCAAGCTATCTAGCATTACTATCCTCCCCCGAACCACAGAATGTAAATGAAGCCTGCAAAGATGAATGTTTGGTCAAGGCCATGGATGAATAACTTGACCAAATTGAAAAGAATGATACTTGGGAGTTAGTTCCTAGACCTCGTGATAAAAATGTTATAGGAACAAAATGGATATTTAAGAACAAGATGAATGAAAATGGAGAAGTTATTAGAAACAAGGCCTAACTTGTTTGTAAAGGTTATGCTCGACAAGAAGGTATAGATTTTGAAGAAACTTTTGCACCTGTTGCCAAACTTGAATCCATAAGGATGTTTCTTGCTCTTTCTAGTTTTCTAAAATTCAAAGTATAATAAATGGATGTAAAATCAACCTTCCTTAATGGAGATCTAGAAGAAGAAGTTTGTATTGAACAACCATAAGGATTCATTCTTGGAAATGATTCAAAACTCGTATGAAAGCTTAAAAAGGCTCTCTATGGTCTGAAACAGGCTCCAAGGGCTTGGTATTACCACCTTGACAAATATCTACAACAATAAGATTTCACAAAAGCTTTTGCAGATGGAAATTTATACACAAAGGTTGAAAATGATAAACTGCTAATTATTGTTGGTTATGTTGATGATATCATCTTTGGTAGCAATGAGGAATCAATGAGTCATAATTTTGCTTCAGTAATGCAGCAAGAATTTGAAATGTCCTTACTTGGTGAACTTACTTATTTTCTTGGTCTACAAGTACAGCAAACAAAAGATCGTATCTTTCTTTCACAAACCAAATATCTCAAGCAGATCTTGAAGAAGTACGAAATGGAAGATTCTAAACCAGTATGTACTCCAATGGTAATAGGATGTAGTCTCATTTCTAACGATGAATCTCCAGTAGTAAACCAACCAACTTACAGATCTATGATTGGAAGTTTGCTTTATCTAACAGGTACCATACCTGATATCATGCATGCAGTAGGAATTATTGGAGGGTTCCAAGAACCTCCAAAGGAATCACATCTCTAGGCAGTTAAAATAATTTTCAAATATCTTCAAGGAACTCAAGACTTTGGACTATAGTATCCTAAAGATACAGACCTTACTCTTCATGCATATATAGATGTAGATTGGGCAGGAAATGTTGATGATCGAAAGAACACCAGTGGAGGTGCATTCTGTATGGGTTCTGAAACATAAAAAGCGATACTAAAGCAAGAAAACTGATAGCTTGAAGACTTAATATGTTAACATACAGGAGGTATTTAAAATAATAATTTACTAATATATCTATATTATATATATTATATATATATATATATATTTATATATATATAATATTATATATATATATAGATAATATATTATATATATATAATATATATTATATAGATTAGAATAATTGTACAAGTGATTAATGTTACCATGAGGACGCAAATATACCTAAGCAAGGTCTTTCGTGACTGTGCATGTCTTTTAGACATGCCTTTTCACTTAACTTAATAACTATTTACTCTAATCAATATTTGATTATTTACTATTTACATTTATTTTATTTATTTTACTTGTTATGAATTATATTCATAACATAGCCCTTCCTTTGGAAGCTTTGTCCTCAAAGCTTTAATGTTGTAGATTTTCTTCACTTAGTGTCTGCTGTCTCGGTGTACATAATCTAGGCATCGTTTCATCATGTGGCTCATCAGTAACATTCCCTTGGAATATTTTTATTTTTTTTTTAACACTAATATTTTTTTTTAACACTAATATTTTTTTTTAGTAATAATAATTTTTTTATTTATTTATATTTATTTTTTTTATTTTATTTTTTTTGCATAAAAAACCGATATTGAAGCAAGAAATTGATAGCTTGAAGAATTAATATGTTAAAATACACGAGGTATTTAAAGTAATAATTTATTAACATATATAAAATTGTACAAGTGATGAATGTTACAATGAGGACCCACATATATATACCTAAGCAGGTGTCCTTTCATGACCGAGCATGTCTTTTAGACATGCCTTTTCACTTAACTTAATAACTATTTACTCTAATCAATATTTGATTATTTACTATTTACATTTATTTTATTTATTTTACTTGTTATGAATTATATTCATAACAGATTCTCGGTTAGTGTCATGGTTCAGCAAGAAACAAAGTTCAATTGCCTTATCTATAGTTGAAGCAGAATATGTGGCTACTGCATCTTGCTACACTCAACTACTTTGGATGATGAAAACATTGAAATACATTCAGATCACATGTATTCCACCCATCTCCATTCTATGTGATAATACAAGTGCCATCAGTATTTCGAAAAATCATGTCATGCACTCCAAGACCAAGCACATACCCATTAAGTACCATTTTCCACGAGAACAAGTGCTTGAACAAAAGGTTAAATTGGAGTATGTTCCCTCCAAAGAAAAGGTTGTTGATATGTTCACTAAACCGCTTCCCATAGAAACATTTGAATATCTCAAACAAAAGCTGGGAGTAGTTGTTGCATCATCCTGCTGTTAAATCCAGTTTTTCAGAGGAAGGTTATTAGATGTGGGTTTCATAAAGTATAGTCACATATACACGCGGGTTTCTGTGGCTGAAGGAGCATATATGTTTTTCTGACATAAAAATAGTGGGTTAGACTCTGATATGGGTGCTTTGTCTGATATTGATGATTACAGTCTGACAATATGCTTTGTTCATTGATTTTTATCTGACTGAAAAAGATGCCTTGATGAATGACTTGTTCACAATGCACAGGTAGCACAAGCTTAGGGGGAGCATTAGCCTTCACTCACATTAAGCATTGTTGGCATCATGGTTGCTGAGTTCAGCTATGGCTTCAGATACTTATATCATTTGTTGCATAAGTCATGTAAATATCTAGGGTGTGATATGACTTCTTCTGTCATGGTCTATATTTCATTGAGTCCTGTTGGACATATGATGTAATTTTTATCCCCACTTTGCATGGGATGGATGATGTAATAAGTGTTGTATCTCTGTCATGTATAAACAATTGGTATATCCCCACTTGATTGGGTGGATGAGTCAAATATGGTGTATCCCCACTTGGTTGGGTGATTGATATATGTATGAATCATTGGTCATAGGGAGGTCATACTCACTTAGTTGAGTTATAGAGTCATGTATTCTTTTGAAACATATCTCTGCAGACTCTGTATGTACTCAGGGGGAGCATGGACAGCATAATGTATATCAAAGGGGGAGAATAACTTGGTCTGCCCTTTGTCGTTGATGTCAAAGGGGGAGAGTATTTTGGTGTTGCTTGTTATCTCTAACAGTTTCTACAACTTACGATAATCAACACCAACATGGTTGCCATCAAGTCCAAAGGGGGAGATTGTTGGGATTATGATACAAGTGTTGTCCTTGATGGCAACTCATTCGCAGATCAATTCAGTTTTGATGAAAGGCAACCCACAGTGTAACAAATCCATTCAGATGTAACAGGGCATTGGTATAGAAGAACAAGAAGATGGAACTAAAGTCTACTAATCAGAATGAAGAAGTTGAAGGTAAAGGTTGGTGAAAAGCAGTTTAAGATGTATACGCTGGTACCCTTAGTCAAAACAGTGTATACACGTAGGTCCACAGTACAAAAAGCGTGTATACGTATACACGCACTCCTGCAAGAGGCAAAGGACATACAAGTTGGAAAATCAAGGAATTTCAAGAGTAGAGAATACCATGGTATTAGCCCACAATATTGAGCGGAGTAATGATTAGATGATCCCGCCAAGAATACCATGGGTCCTAAGTGGTTTTGGTCTGAGGTATCGAGAAAGGCCTAAAACTATATAAGGATGAGAAGATCATATGGCCAAGGTGGCAAGAGAACAGGGTTTCTAAGGAATACTTATATCTGAAGTATATTTTAAGTTGTCAGGGCTATGTTGGTGATTTGATCTAAAATATTTGTGCACTTTGAATTCAATGTTGGATCAGGATCATGAGATGTGAAATGACTTATCATTCAATGATCTGATACTGGTTGGGCCAGTTCTAATTGTGTACACCTATTTTATTCTTTAAATGTCATGATCTCGGTTTTTTTGAAGTTCGGAATAGCAGCGAAGTTATGAGTTAATATTTGTAGATCTGTACGCTAGTTCGTCTCGGTAAAACCACCTGTACATGCAAGTTTTACTCTTCCAAGTAGCGTATACAAAGGAAAAGCCTTTTCTTCAGGTTTGATTGGTCTATTTGGTCAGTTTTTCTATTTTACTGTTGTCTGTCAATGAAGTCTTCTTAGATATGAATGAAAAACTGAATGCATAAGGAGTTTGATATCTGATTAATTGATTGTATAAGTGAGAAGGGTGATCTCTGCTACCGCCTGTGTAAAGCTCGGTAAATTGACAGTAGATGTTCAGTATATTGTTGGTTGGTATAGACTTGATTCAGAAGTTTTATGTTTCAGTAGTTTTGAAGGTATACACAGGTTTGATTAAAGGAAGTAGTGTCCACACACAGGTTGGGTTCAGTAAAGTAGTGTATACATTCTGATGTATGATTTTTTAGGTTGCAGTTGTTTCTGAATGATGATGTAGGTTTATGGGTTCAGCACAGTGTTGTGGTGACAATAATCTAACTATTTAGATTAATTGATTATTAGTTGATGCATTTTGAAAGTTACGATGGGTCCAGTATGAAAATTTCATGAAACGAGACCTTCATGTGTACTAGGAGAATCCAGACTGAATATTTATGAAACGTGGTCCCTGGAGGAAGAGAGAAGGTTGTAGCCTTCTGTAGGTTGGTGCCTACGTACTAGTAAACGCATCGGCTAGCACAAGAGCTAGGGAGTTGTAGCTCCCTTCCAATAGAAGCTAGAAAACGAGAGAATGTTGTAGCCTTCTGCAGGTGGGTGCTTGCGTACTGGTATGATTCTGCACCAGTACAAGATTGTAAACATATTTTCTTATTATTAAAAGAAGACAAAGACGACAACAGTAGGTGGTTTTCACCCACATTGGATTTCCACCTTAAATCTTGGTGTTCATGTGTGTTACTTATGTGTGATGGTTATTTTTTTTTACTACACTGTTTAATAAGTTATTGATGCACTGATTATAGAACAACACATGATAAATTAACTAAATCACAAGTTATCTTGGTATACATTGGTTTCACTAATCACAGTAACATGTACACGCTAGTTCAGTTCACAGTAGTAGTGTATATAAATCTATTTGGGAAATGAAAAATTATTGATCTGATAACACTGATTCACCCCCCTCTCAGTATTATTTCCAGCATCTTGTCATATTGTTACAAAATATTTTGATTTTGAAATAAGTTATGTTTTATGGGCATGCGATATTGATAAGCCATCGTATTGGCCCATGGTATTGTAACAAATTCTATTCACAAGTTCATAATATCTATGGTAAGGTGGGGGTGAATGTTCATGGTTAAGAATATTTTAATATTGTTATAAAATATTTTGATTGTGAAATAAGTTATTTTTTTGGCATGTGGTATTGATAAGCCATGGTATTGGCCTATTGTATTGTAACAAATCCTAGTTTTTACAAGATAATAATATCCACGGTAAAGTGGGGCTGAATATCCATGGTTAAGAATCTTGTCATATTGTTATAAAATATTTTGGTTGTGAAATAAGTTATGGTTTTTGGGCATGTGGTATTGATAAGACATGGTATTGGCCCATGGTATTTTAGCAAAGCTAATTTTCAAGTTAATAACTAAATCAAAATATAACAAATTCAATTTTATTATTTTTATTGCTTTAACTTTTTTTTATTAATTGAACCAACATTTAAATATTTGCAGTCATCCCCAATATCATTTTAACTCTTATTTATATATATATATTAATTAAACCTACATTTTAAAATTATTTGCATACTTATGTTACAACTAGAAAACTACCCTATACTGGGTTGTAGAGTGCCTTTCGGAGAAATTATGGGATTTGTTGCTTCTCCCCATAGAAACATAAGAATTTTGATGATCATGTATCATGGATTTGGATGCTTCCAAGATGGTCCTAATCTTCCTCTTAGCAACTCCATTTTGTTGATGGTTGTGTGGAACAATCACCTCCCTCTTAATCCATACATCTATGCAGAAGTCTTTGAAATCATTTAAGGTCTATTCACCTCCATTATATGTCCTTAGAATCTTGATCTTCTTTCCAGTTTGATTTTCCACGAAAGTCGTGAAATCCCTGAACATGTTGAAAACCTGATCCGTGGCCTTCAAGAAGAATATCCAAGTATTACAGAAGAAGTTATCAAGAAATATCACATAGTATAAATATCCTCCAAGAGATGTCACTGGCATGGGCCCACAAAGGTCATAATGAATAAGTTGAATAATCTCATTAGATTTGTTGCTACTAGAAGGGAATGGTCCACTAAAACATCCTTGACATATGCCTTCAATTTCCACTTGAGTCTCTAGAATGCCTAAAACCATCTTACTCAAACCAGGAAAAGCCCTATAATGAAGGTGAGCAAATATATGGTGCCAAAGATATCACTAATTAGTGCTATCATGGACCAATGGTTGGATTGGTCTTCCATAAGTTTTGTATAGGCCTTCAATTATGACTCCAAGACTAAAGGTTTCCTTTAGGCTAGACTTCCTTGGCCAAGCAAGGAATTTTCCATTAATGAATGTAACTCTAAACCCTTTGTCTTCTGTGGCTGAAAAGGAGACAAGATTATTCTTCAAGCTTGACACATATAACACATCTTGTAGATGAATGGTTTGACCAGAATCCAAATGAAATGAAAAAGACCCAATTCTTTGACAAAATGAGTAGAATTATCACCATGTATAACATTCAAATTTGAATCCCTCTCAACCAAATTTGAGAAGATTTCACGATACCTAGTCAAGTATCTAGATGCCCCACTATCCACTAGCCAACTATCAATGCTATCTAAAGATGTGCTTGAAAGAGCAGAAAAAGGAAAATATTCAGATTTAGTATTAGCAACATTATTAGGATACCTTGTGTTTTGTACTTCTTTTGAGGGCGTTGAGTTTCTTCAACACTTTCATGGGAAGCAAGACATCTTCATCTCCTTCTATTGTTGGAGTTGTTGGTGTAAATTTTGTTTTTTATATTGGGCCTCTGAACACTTCTTCTTTCAAGACAATCTCAGGCTATGTGGCCATAGTTGTCACATCTATAATATTGGAATTTGGACAAGTCCCTTCTATTATTGTTGAATGCTAGAGTTGGCTTCTTTGAATTCCATTTGGAAGGTCTTTGTTGGTACCATTCCATGACCCCTTTTTCCCTCCCAAAACATGACATTTGCCTACCTCTTTTCATCATTTATCTCTCAGATCCCTTGGAAATTGATTAGTTAATAGTCTTATAGTTATTAAATTGCATTGAAATTGATTTAAGGGTTTTATGTTAATGAATTAGGAATTTTTGGCAAAATGACTACAAGAAGTTCCAACATCCTGTAATTGGTTTATTGTTTGACATGTGGCATGACAGCCAGGCTAGAGCAAAGGGTAGGGATGAAAAGTAGAATGTCCAAGCATGGACAAACACCTATCCCGCAGCAGATCTGACCCTCCTACATGCGCGGTCAACGAAGGTCAACTATGGCATGTTGGCAACAAAGGCAGCAACAACATGCAGTCCAAATCGATTTAAGTTTTGTTTCCTTTTTTTTTTTAATCAGTTAGGATAGAAACATTTTCAAAATCGTGGTGTGGTAAAAGCGGCAACAGCCTGCTCATGAATGTACATCCGTTTTCAAGGGATGTAAAACCATATGTAAATATAGTTCTGAACCGGTTGTATGAGGATTATCATTGTCGTTGTTTCAAAAACAGAGTTTCGATTTTAATATTAAAGACTTGCATTACAGTCACGATTTCACTGTGTTGATTTGGTAATCGTTGGATCACAGTTCAGTATACCTGGAACGCGGACGGGCCCTGCGTAACGTGGTATACTGTTGTTTTATTTCATTTACAGTTAGGGTATTAATGCACAGTGATTCAAATCGATTTGTGTTTATGCTTATATGTTTGTGAATGCGCTTCAATATATTATCACCTGGATCGTGAATCATATCCTGTAAGGGATTCGATCCCTTGTTATCTTGTAGAGCATTATCATGAACTTTATGCTTATGATTTCCATATATTTTATCTTGCATGACTGTTAATGAATGTTGAGTATTCGCTGAATAGAGGTTTTATGTATGATGTCTCTGTAAGGAGACTAAAATCTTGATTTGCAGTGATACACAACGTTTTGGTTTGTTAAATGAATTGAATCTTGGTTGATAGTGATACATAGTGTGATTTAGTTTGATAATGAATCAAATGATAGCATTGTAATTAGGAAGATTAGACTTAGATAACCATCCTTTATGTCTATATACTTTAGGCGCACGCCTCTAAGTCTACGCACCTTGGTCGATAATAAATATAGCCTAGTCTAGCACCCTAGATAGGACACTACATTTTGGCGCCGTTGCCGGGGAGGCGTACTTAAAGGATTTAAAAAGAAAAAAAAAATTCAATAAACAAAAATAAACAAAAACACAGTTAGAAATCATGTTCATTTATGCCTAGGTTTAGAGACAGTCAGGGTAGATTCATAAAAGCCCCCCACCATTCAAAAACTAACCCATCATCATCAAGAGAAGACTCTTTAAGGAATTCAACACTAGCTGAGGAGAACATCATACAAACATTAGAGGATAAACAAAAATTAGGATAGAGACTTACTCTCATTGAAAGGCAAACTTTATTAACACATAAATCGCAGAAGAAGGACTTTCCTAGATCTTCCACACAAGGAGAAAGTAGCACAGTGACCGAACCATCTTTCCTTAATATCCTCTTTGAAACAAGTGACTCTGACACAGAGAAACCTATTAAAATGGATGAGGAAGGAGATGGATCAGTACCTCATCAAGGACATAGAGACGAAGAAGAGTCAACTTTTCCTTTTCCTATACATGAACCACAAGAAGATGATGAGATCAAAATGAAAAACATACCCCCATCAGTGCTACCTAAATTTTATGGTATGGCTTCGGAAGATCCGGACTCATTCTTGTTCGAGTTTGACATTGTATGTCGAACATATGGCTATATTGATGATGCCCATAGGCTTAGACTTTTTCCAGCGACATTAAAGGCATCAGCCTTAAGATGGTTCATGAGGCTTGGTGAGCATACTATAACTGATTGGGATGGCATGAGAAGAGTATTTCTAAGGAAATATCAACCCTACTGCAGATCCAAAGACTCTAAAGATGACATCTTTAGAATGAGCCAACAAGAGGATGAAACTTTAGAGGAATACATAGAACGGTTTGTCTACAACTTACAAAAATCCAAACACCGAACTATGCCTCTTGATCTGCACAATATTCTTGAAAGGCATCCGAGAGGAATACATGGATGACCTTAACTTGATGGGTAAAGGTGACATTTCTGTTTTACCCTTTGAAGAAATCGCTGACCTGTGCGAAAAGTATTCAAGGAGTAAAGCTAAAATGGGAAAAAGAACCTTGTCATCCAAAGTCACAAAGTCTGCTTCAACAAGTGTCACAAGGGCTGAGATAGGGAATCTGTTAGAAGAGTTTAAAACAGATTTGTTAAGCACGATAGGGAACCAAATTGACACTCTAAAAGCTAAAAAGAAACAAGAAGCTGAAGATCAGATAATGGCTATTTTCTGCCCAAAGTGCCAGAAGAAACATGCATTAAAGGATTGTCCTCTAGAAAACATCCAAGTTTGTGCTTTCTGTACTGAACATCATGATATATTTAACTGTCCTAAAGTTAAGGTTTTGCAGAACTGTAATATGGCAGCCAATGCAGAGATGGAAAACGTGTATTACATGGGTAGGAAGAGACCATGGCAGCCAAGGCCAGCACCTCAAGGTATGTTCCCAAATCAAAATTTGCAATTTCCTGTAAATGATCAAATGTATGCACAGAATTCATGGAATGTATCCATGCCATGGCAGCACCAAAACCACCCACAGCAACAATGGAGACCATCTCAACAGTACTCTCAATCTTATCATACATATCCTCAATCATACCCATCATATTCACAGCCATATCAACAATACCATCAGCCGTATCCATCACATTCTCAACCATATCAGCAGTATCCTCAGTAAGTTGTTTATCCGCCTCAACCTACTCAATAAGCATTGCCTGCTCCTCCACCAATAAATCCACCACAACTACAATTTCAGCTAACTCACAACCTTCCAAACCCACTCAAATTCCTGCTCAAACTGTCCCAAATCCGAATAATAGAGCAGAGAGGCCAGCCTACAATGTAGAAGAGGGAACCTCATACCCCACACTACCCTTGCAAAATATCAACTTGAGGTCTGGTAAGGTACTCCAAAAATATTCTCCAATAACATATAAGCGAGAAGAAAACACAGAAAATGAAAATGAAATGACAAATCAAAGAAAACCAAACGATGATACCAAAGATAAACAAATGCAACCATTGCATCCACCTTTTCCAGACCGATTGGTCCAAATCAAACCTCCACTGTCTATACCACAGTTTGATTTCTTAGATGAGCTCAAGAATGTCTACATAAAAATTCCGCTATTGCAAGCTATAAAAGACATTCCCATATACACTAAAGCCATCAAAGACATGTGCCTCAAGAAGCCTTCTAGAAAAAGGATTGATCCTCAAACCATTCATGTTATAGGACATTTAGCAGGCCTTATGACCAATACCATCTCCATAGAAAAGTATGTTGATCCTGGCATTCCCAAAGTGACCACCATCATTAACAACATACAAATTCCAAAAACTTTGATAGATCTTGAGGCCGCAATCAATGTCATGACTCTTGAAACCATGAGAACACTCCAACTTACAAATTTACAACATACAACGATTTTTCTAGAACTAGCTGATAGGTATAAAGTGATTCCTGAAGGGATTTTGGAAGACATAATTGTCTCACTGGACTCTTGGGAGTATCCGGTGGACTTTTTAGTTCTGCAACCCAAATCCAATTTAGGAGGGCACCCTATCATTCTTGGTAGACCATGGTTAGCGACTGTTGATGCATTCATAGGATGTCGATCTGGCAACATGATCATTTCGAGAGGGACCGAAAGAAAACAACTCACCCTCTACCCATCGGTACAATCACCAGCAGTAACACACAATTTGTGGCTTGATGATTAATTCAATGATAAAGAAGAAGTACAATCTGTTTTTAGCATTGACCAAATCTATGATTTCCAAGAACAAAACAATAATGATTTGGTAGAACTATTCCTTTCTCAACCTGACATTTCCGAAAATTTGAGACATGACCACTATCATGCTGCAGATGTACTTTTAGCCCAAAATTTTCAGGAAACATGCACCATTCAATATTTGCAAACCACATTTCACGACATCTTTCCAGTTCAATCCATTACCAACACACAGAGTCAGGTCATAGAGATTAGTCCAGGGAAAAATCTGAACATAGGCAATCATCTAGATTCATCTCAGCAAGAGAAATTGATCCGACTCTTGAGAAAATACCAAAAAGCCTTTGCTTGGGACTATACCGATATGCATGGGATTCACCCTGACACATGCACTCACCATATTTACACAGATAGTACTATCAAACCAGTGAGGAAACCACAGAGAAGAATGAACCCCATGCTCCAAGATATTGTCAGAGAAGAGTTGCAAAAACTATTGAGAGTTAATTTCATATATCCTATTTCTGACAGTCAGTGGGTATCCCCATTGGTTGTAGTGCCCAAGAAAAATGGTAAGTGGCGCATTTGTGTTGATTACCGACAACTGAACAAAGCCACGCTCAAATATTATTTTCCACTACCATTTATTGACCAAGTGTTAGACACCCTAGCTGGGAAATCATCATTCTCTTTTCTTGATGGTTTCAGTGGCTACAACCAGATAAGGATAGCCTCAGAAGACCAGGACAAAACCACCTTCACCTTTCCTTGGGGCACTTATGCTTACAATGTTTTGTCGTTTGGACTTTGCAATGCTCCAGCTACATTTCAGAGAGATGTATTAGCTATTTTCGCTGATTTAATTCATGATTGTGTTGAAGTTTACACGGATGATTTTTCAGTATACGGCAATTCATTTGAACATGCATTAGAAAACCTTGAGAGAGTTTTGAAAAGATTTATTGAAACTAATCTGTCCCTCAGCAATGAGAAGTGTTTTATGATGTTGAACGAAGGGATAGTGTTAGGCCACTATATTTCTTCTCAAGGCATCAAGGTTGACCCAGCAAAGATCCCGATCATTGTCGATTTTCCAATTCCACAGAATCAAAGAGAGGTAAGAAGTTTCCTTGGGTATGCAAGCTATTACTGAAGGTTTATTGAACATTTTAGTAAAATATCTTTACCTTTGTTTAAACTTCTATCAAAATATGTACTTTTCAATTGGAATGAGAATTTCCAACAAGCATTCGAACTACTTAAAAAGAAGTTATCAACCGCACCAGTCTTGAGAGGGCCTAATTGGAGCCTACCATTTCATATCTTTACAAATGCATCTGACACTGCAGTTGGTGCATCATTAGGCCAAAAAGAGGAATCTTGTACTTATGCCATTTACTTCATTAGCAAAAATCTAACACCTGCAGAGTTAAACTACACGGTTACAGAGAAGGAAACACTTGCTATCATATATGCTGTGAACAAATTCCGACATTACATAACTGGTTATGAAGTTTTTGTACATACTGATCAT
The DNA here is from genome assembly GCA_000404065.3 of Pinus taeda. Taxonomy (NCBI): domain Eukaryota; kingdom Viridiplantae; phylum Streptophyta; class Pinopsida; order Pinales; family Pinaceae; genus Pinus; species Pinus taeda. Next base: position 161,555 of record APFE030405450.1, read on the forward strand.
TCTGCCATTAAACATTTAATGAATAAACCAATAACTAGTGGCAGAGTTACCAGATGGTTACTATTGTTACAGGAATTTAACATCACAGTGTTAGATAGACCAGGTAAAGAGAATCAAGTGGCAGATTTTCTTTCTAGACTGCAAAATCCAGGTGAGGTTGTTCCGGTTGAAGATTCTTTTCCAGATGAAAATTTATTTGCAATTTCCATAGTGAATCCTTGGTATGCTGATTTGGCCAATTATTTGTCTACAGGAAGGACACCTCCATATTTTACTGCAAAGGAGAAGAAGAGGTTAGTCAAAGAAAGTGCTCGATATTCATGGGTTAATGGTGATTTATTTTACACTGGTTATGGTATGATTATTAGACGATGTGTAAGAAATGATGAGGTAATTGATATTTTAAAATCTTGCCATGATGAACCGTGTGGTGGGCATTTTGCAGCTAAGCGGATAGCATTCAAGGTTCTTAGTCTTGGATACTACTGGCCATCTATTTTTAAGGATTCCAAGAAGTATGTGAAGAGTTGTGATAGTTGTCAAAGAGTGGGTAGGCCAACGGCTACAGATGAGATGCCTCTTCAGCCCCAAGTTCACTTAGAGCCATTTGAAAAATGGGCTCTAGACTTCATAGGACCCATTAACCCAACCTCTAATGGTAAGAAGTACATCTTAGTATGTATTGATTATGTTACAAAGTGGGATGAAGCAAAAGCACTGGTTAGAGCCACCGAACACACAGTTGTAAATTTCCTTTTTGAAGAGATTTTTGTCAGGTATGGAGTACCAAGGGAGATAGTGACTGGTCAAGGTACCCAATTCACCTCAAAGTTGGTAAAGGACATCACAGACAAATACCAAATCAAGCATAGGAGAAGCACACCTTACCATCCACAGGCCAATGGGCAGGTGGAATCCACAAAAAAAACTTTGGAAGGGATCATTACTAAAACTGTTGCAATGAACATGAAGAATTGGGAAGAGAAGCTCAAAGATGCACTCTGGGCTTACAGAATTACGTGGAAGGATACTACAGGATTTACACCATATCAGTTGGTGTACGGAAAAGAGGTAATGCTTCCTATTGAGTTTCAAATACATACTTTTAAACTGGCTGCAAATTTGCAAATTGACTTGGACCAAGCACAACAAGAAAGAATTCAGCAGTTGAACCAGCTGGATGAAATGAGGTAGCAAGCAGAGGAAACCACAATCCTCATGCAAAAACAAAGGAAGTAGTGGCATGATGCACATATCGAGAAGAAGCAGTTCAAGGAAGGTGACTGGGCTTTACTTTTTGACTCTAAATTCAAAGATCATAAAGCCAAGTTTACCACCCATTGGATGGGCCCATACCAAATTATTCAGGCTTACGACAATGGTTCAGTCAAGCTCAAAACTATTGATGGAGAAGGTATTCCTTTACTGTCAATGGTCATCGCCTGAAACTATACACTAAGCCCACCAGCAAGCAAGATTTTCTCCAAACAGTATCTCAACATACTCCAGCCCTCAGCTACAGTATCCCTGCCTTAGTTCATTTCCTTTCAATTTCAAAATTCAAAAAAAAAAAAAACTAAACAAAAACTAAATATATATAATATATAATAATGGGTATGGGTTAGATGTGAAAGCCAACCTCTGGCACACTCTAACCCCGAATTCTTACTTGAAAACCAATTCATTGGCGGGTAAGAATTCTCTTTCTTTTGTTCACTGTTTGATTTATCAACTGAATAATGACTTGAGGACAAGTCAAAACTTTCGTGGGGGAGAGAAGCATCAACATTTTGTTCGTTTATCTCTCCAATGTAAATTCTTAAAGATTTCTTATCTCATCTCCTCACTGTAAATTTCCAAAGCAGTTTGTTCCAGCATTCCAGATTTCAATAAATAAGTTGTTTTGTCATTGTTTTATCTCAGAGGGACCTGGTTATAAACATTATGCAGGGGGCCCTGTTCTGTCCAGAAGACCATGCTATCAACACCAGCA
>APFE030405455.1:7123-24875 GCA_000404065.3 Pinus taeda
ATTTTTTTTTTTTTTTTTTTTTTTTTCTGGGAAAATGCTAAACTATTTATATTAAGAAAATGAAAAAGATATATACAAGAGGTCGAAACCTCTGAGAGTGCATGAACATCTCTCTATCAAGTTTTCCAAACCAAAATTTGTGTTTACAGGCTTTGACACAATGCCTGTACTCACAATTACAGTTCCAGTCTACAGATTTAGACATGATGACATGGAATTAACAAAATGCATAAACAGAAACTGACTTGACAAAGCCAAGATGCCTGTTAGGACACACGTCAAGCTTCCCGGACTGAACACAGGTGGCACACGTATCCAAAAACCAACAACAAGCTAAGCGTAGGTGGCATGCTGAACGCTACCCGGGCGGACACAGTTGACACACGTAACCAAAAGAGCAAGGACGGACTGAGCACAGGTGGGCATCGTAACAAAACCAAAAAACCAGAAAACGCTGGAGAAGTACCTTACTCCTTCCCCTCCTTGGCAGCCGCCTGGACCTCATCTTCCTTCTGCTCTGCAGCTTGCTGCTCGGCCTCCCATTCTGCTTCCTCTCGTTTTGGATCAGGCACAAACTCGATTTCCATGCCAACCGGAATGTCCTCCAGTCTCAGAAATCCTGGAGGGAGAATGGAATACAGACGACCTCCGAAGAAGCGCTCAGGCTTCTTGTCATCAGCAGGCATCTTCTTGGCTACCGCACTGGTAATTTCCATATCCATAAGGCTACAGATTTCTCGAAGGGCTTCATTCTGCTCCTTTGACTGAAGGCCAGTGCTTTCCTCTTCGAGCTTGCTCTGAGAGGAGGGTAGGTAGGAGCTTTCCTCCTAGCTTCCACTCTGAGAGGAATTGTCGGAGCTTGGCTCCTGCTCCTCACAAATCCCCTTTCCCTTTCTTTCTTCTCCAACTTACTCCAAAAAAACCGTTGTAATCATTGTAGAAACAATTGGCTTGTTGGTGCGACGGAAGTATTTGAATCTTACCGTCTGCACCGAGTTGCTGATATCCGAGTCGGAATCATCAGAGCCCGGAGAGCTGTGCGAGGCATAAGCCAACGAGGATACCTTCTGCGGGCTATGAACACCTCTGCCACCACGGTTGCCCCTCTTACCAGGATTCCTACCCCTACTCGGCGAAGCATGACCTCTAAGAGGCATCTTGAACCTATAAAGTTGTAACTGGGTTTTCTTAGCTAGCCTTTCCGTGAAAAATTGTAACAGTGGGGGCCAAATCTCAAACTGCTTGCTGCCTCTGAAGCAATTCTGCTTCCCTAAACAGTAAGTGGGTTTGCCTCTAGGCTTACTCGCACTTACCCTCTTCTCCTCTGCGTACAAACCCCCCTTATCTTGCAGAGCAGAATCGAAATCCCTGGCTTGTTCAGACAAGCCTATCAAACTGAACTCTTCGTGCCTCGACATTCTGTTTGTTGCTTTCTTAATTCCTTGGTAACTCGGGCAGGGGAAATGGCATTGAATGCCCTTCAATGCGTGATTAATGGAATTCATTAAGCTCAGGACAAGTTGCCTTCGCGCCGAAGGCTCCTCGTGTCGATCACATGGCCAGCCTCTGTCAACGTGTCACCCGCATCCGGGTAATCCTTTGCTTCTATCTGCATATCACTATTAAGGATTTCCTGGAAGGTTGCTCGTTCCGATTCTGAAACAATAACCTGTGGGGTTCCTTCCTGGTGCTCCTTGCCTTGCTCTGCCCCTAGATTGGCCAAGAAGTCAGCAGCTTTGTTCTCTTCACGTCTGGTGTGCTTGAAAGAAGTGGCTTGGTTGTTCTAAAGCCAAGTCTGGAGAGATTCAAGTTTGGTAGCCATCCTCCAACTCCTACTGACCTTCTGGGCTACAGAGCCTTGCTGAATTTTGGTAGCCATGTTAATTATGATTTGAGAATCTCCTTCCGCTATGAGGGGGAAGAAACTCTGATGTTGAGCAATTTGGAGTCCTTGCCATAGTCCTTCCAACTCTGCTGCGTTGTTAGTGTTCCATCCTATGGATCCAAAGTAAACTTTAAGGGGGATTCCCTGAGAGTTTCTTATAACGCCTCCATATCCTGTGATGCCTGGATTGCCTTTGGATGCTCCGTCGAAGTTGAGAATATAAGTATTTTTAGGGGGAGGAGTCCAGTTGGTGAGCGTTTTTTTTCCCTTCGTGACAGAGGTAACTTGAGCTGAATTGGGAGGAGTGATTTGGAATTGCCAATTGTTCCATATTGCCTGCTCCTGATTGCTGGAAGGAAAATCCTCCTGGGACCAGCCTTTGATTGATAGAGTTTCCTGAAGGTTCTGCTTGATGATGATCCAAACTTGCTCCAGATCCATAGTCTGATCTTTAAACACTCTCCGATTTCTTTCTTTCCAGATGTTCCACATTACTGTACCTGGAATGATTTGCCAGAGAGTATTGAGTATATTACACTGATAGGGCTGCTGTGGCCAAGATCGGAGTGTGTTGTTTATGTCACCCCGGACTCTTACTTCCTTCTGGAAACGAAAAGAAACTTTCTCCCATATCCTACGACTGAGGGGACATAGGTGCATAAGATGTGCTGCTGATTCCTCCTCAATTTTGCAATTAAGGCATATTGAAGGTCCTGCAAATTTCCTCTTTCTGAGATTGTCCCAGGTAAGAGTTCTGTTGTGCGACAGCAGCCAAAGAAATGTGGAGATCTTCGGCCATATGGGAGGTTGCCAAATTCGCTCCCATATTTTATCTTTGATGCAATTTCCTTTTATGATAATGTGGTAGGCTTCTGTGGATGTGAAAGTCCCTTTCTCTGCATAACCCCATCTTAGTGAGTCTGGGCCGTCCTCCTTAATTATTTTCCTCTTTTTTAGCTCCGCTGCTAAAGCTGTTTGAACCTCCGCTGGGCCATGGGGTAAGATAGCGCTGGCTTCCTTCCATTCACAATGATCTGAGGTGTTATTAGTTGTCCAGAATTGATTGATCTTTCCCTGTTGTATGAGATCCTGATTGGGAATGTCTTGAATGATGTTGTTTATGCTGGGTAATTGTTGCCATGAGTCTGTCCAGAAGCGTGCAATACATCCATTCTTGACTTCCCAAAAGCTATGCTTTTGTATGAGGTCCCTGTTGAGAATTGCTGAGTTCCAAATGGCTGAACCTTTGCTGATTTCTGTCATTCTTACGCGCTCCTCCAGAGGCAGATTGTTGGCGTATTTCGCTGTCCATATTTGTGCCCATTGGGTATCTGGATATGTTAGCCATTTCCACCATATTTTTGCGCCCATGATCATATTACTATGTTCAGGATCCCGTAGGCCAATTCCTCCTCCAATTTTTGGGAGGCATGCTTTCTCCCACTTGACCAGCGCCCATTTCCTGTTTGGACCAGAGCAGCCCCATAGGAAGTTTCTCTGTAATTTTTTAATAGCTTTGAGGACCCATTTTGGAGCTGCCAGTATGGAAAATAGGTATAGCGGCATTGATTGCAGGACGACTTTAATTAGAACCATCCGACTGGCCATATTTAGGGATCTATGAGTCCAAAGAGATAGTTTGGCTTCTAATTTTTCCAGAAAGGAGGTCCAGGAAGAATGCTTCCTGGCATAATCGAAGAGAGGTGTGCCGAGGTATTTGGAAGGCAGAGATGCAATGGAAAAACCGAGAATACGGGCAATGGCCCGCTGGGTGGTTGGATGGGTATTGAAGAAAAAGATCTGGGATTTGACTTTGTTTATGAGGGTTCCCGAAGCTTTAGAGAAGAGAAGGAGCAGTGAATTTAGAGCGCGGGCTTCTTGGACCGAGGAGTAGCCAAAAATCATGTTGTCGTCAACAAATTGCTAGTGTGAGACTGTGGGGGCTTGGTGGAGGGTGATGCCTTTAAGATCTTGGGATTGAATGGCATTTTTAATACATCTGCCAAGGCCTTCCGCCATTATAATGAATAGGAAAGGCGAGAGGGGGTCCCCTTGTCTGATACCTCTTGAGGAGCGGAAGGTTGAGGTCGGAATGCCATTTATGAGGATTGAGAAGAAAGCAAACGATATTAGGCTACTGACCCATCGGATCCAAGCATTATCAAAACCAAAAGCCTTTAAAACCTTTTGCATGTATTCCCAGCTTATGCTATCAAAAGCTTTTGAGAGGTCGATTTTGAGAAGCATACCTGGTTTTTTTGATTGCTTGAGGGAATGGATGATCTCATGAGTGAGAATTATCTCGTCCGTAATTTGACGTCCTTCCACATAGCCAGACTGTTCTGGAGAGATGATGAGAGGAAGCACTGGTTTTAATCGTAACGCCACCACCTTCGATACAATCTTGTAGATGATGTTACATAGGGCTATTGGTCTGTACTTATCAGGCTTGTTGGACTCCTCCGATTTAGGGATTAAGGCGATGAAAGTTGCATTCAGTCCTGGGTACATCCATCGCATGTTGCGGGATTCTTCTACCACTTGCCATACTTCCCATTTAATTAGTTCCCAGAAGTAATGAAAGAAGTTTGATGTAAATCCATCAGGGCCTGGAGCTTTACCTGCTTTGAGGGAGTTGGCTGTTGTTTCCACTTCCTGAAGGCTGATCGGCTTGAGTAGTAGGGTGTTTTTCTCCTCTGTTATGAGACGCGGGATGTGCCTCGTGATGCTTTCTATGGCTTCTGCTCTATTTGTGTTTGGCTCCTTACTCATTTCCTTGAAGTATTGTATAAATTCTTGTTCAATCTCTTCCTAGGTTTCCACTTTTTCTCCCTGAGCATTGATGATTTGTGATATATGATTTCTCATTCTCCTTTGGACAGTCGATTTGTGGAAGAACTTGGTGTTTTTCTCTCCTTCCTTGAGCCATCTGATTCTTGATTTTTGTCGCCATAATACCTCCTCCTGTTTCTCCCTTTCTAGAAGTTTGCTTTCCATATCTTGTTCTTTTTGTGCCAGTTCTTCTGAGCATCCCTCTGAAATGATTTGTTGTTGCGTCTTTTTTATTCCTTGTATAATCAGCTCTTTCTCTTTTAAAATATGGCCAAATGTATTTGTGTTCCATCGTTTGATTTCAGCTTTGAGCATCTTCAGCTTTTTTTGGAATCTTGCCATTTTTGTAGGCGCAATTGGGTTGCTATTTTGCCATGCCTTCTGAATGAAATCCTTAAATTCTGGGTGAGAGAACCAGAATGCTTCAAATCTAAATGGTCTTTTGATGCTATTTCCTGGCCGATTCCAATGCAATTCTATTGGCCAGTGGTCAGATCCAGAGAATGGAATGATGTGCGCAGTAAACTCTCCTCCAAGATGGACGGCGTTGTCGGATAAGAGAAATTTGTCCAGACGGGATGCAATTTGTAGAGGGGAAACGCGCTTGTTCGTCCAGGTGAATAGGCCATTAGCTGTGGGAATATCGATCAGCCAGTTATTTTGAATGAAGTCTTTGAGTAAGGTGCCATCTTTGTTGATCCTGCATCTGCCTCCTTTTTTTTCTTCTGTTGTGGCTATCATGTTGAAATCGCCACCCAGAATCCAAAGCGGATGTTGCCTGTCAAAATTGAGCTGAGATATGTTTTCTAGGATTGCTGCTTTCTGGGGACCTTCTTGAGGGAAGTAAACATTAGTTATGTGGCCATGGATGTTTGTGCCCATGATATGAAAATCTGCTTGTATGAAATTTTTGTTTGCATGTGTATTATTTAGTTGTATTTTCCCTGCATCCCAGAGGATTGCCAATCCTCCAGAGGCTCCTTGTGCATCTACAGTTGTGACTTGTCCTCCTGGCCAAGCTGTGGCTGCGATTCTTTCCAAGATTATCGAGTTGCATTTTGTTTCCTGTAGGAACAAGATGGTTGGTTTGTCTTCCATGATCAAATTTTTGAGGAGTTTTCCTTTCCTGGGGCTATTAAGCCCTCTAATATTCCAGGAGATTAACTTCATTGAGAATTTTTGGGGTTGGTGTTGAAATATTTGGTGAGTTTGGCATATCTGCCTGACTCCACCAAAACTTCTCCAATCTTGATTGTTCTTTCTAGAGCTGTCTTTCTGCCTCTCTTTTTGCTGTCTTTGTATATAAATTTACCATCCCATTGGCTGCCTATATGGATTCCAAGTGAATATTTCTTTTGAGCCTTTTTCAGAATTTCTACTAGATTGTCAACTTGTGTTTCGGGGATTTTATCGAAGTTACCTGTTTTGCATGCTAGTTCTAATCCGAGAAGGTCAAGTTCCCCAACGTCGATTGTTTCACTATCGTCTTCCATGAACTGTGCCTCCTGCGTGTTGCCTTCTGCTTCCTTTCCCTTATCCTTTGTGTGGGATGGGTTATCTATCTCCATATCCGGGTTGGACCAGGTCTCTGTAACTGCTTTTCTTTTCCGCCTTCTTGGTTCTTCATTGATGCTTCTGGCTTGTTGGGTTTGAAGGTTTTTGAGTTTGATCCGAGCATTTCCGGTTGATCTTCTTACGCTAACGTCTCAAAACTGTTGCTTGTTGACGGTTGAGATTTCGCTTCCGTCTCTGTCTTCCCTTTTGGAGTGGCTGGAGTCTTTTTGTGTCCCCGTCTTCTGTTTGTTACTTTGGTGAACCCATCCTGGGTTTGTGGATCTTGTTTACTTGGAGCATCAGGCTTGATATTTAGTGGGCAGTCTCTGAAGAGATGTCCCAGAGTATGACATCGCCTGCAGTGAAACGGGACGTGATCATAGTCTAGAACCTGGATCCAATCATGGTCTTCATGAAATAAGCGTATTGTGTCTGGAAGAGGCTATTTCAGGTCCATATAGACACAGATTCTGGCATAAGAGGCATAAGTGGTGTATCGCACAGCCTTTGTTTCTTCAGCCACTTTGACGAAGTCACCCAACGTTGATCCAAGGGCTTTTAATGAATCTTCCCCCCAATACTCCCACGGGAGTGAGTATAAGCAAATCCAGACTAGGGCATAACTTAGATCTTCCGTATCTGGGTTGAATCTAGCTTTCCATTCTCTAAGGAATAGCCCTGCCGAGTTGAAGAAGTAAGGCCCGCCTTCAAATACTCTGTTTCTATCTTCAAGACAGTTGAAGATGGCTGTAAAAAAGCCTTTTGGCCCTATTAAGAGGGTGATTTCGCCCTTGGGTTTCCCTGTTCTGTTTATCCAGTTTCTTAGAGCCCTTTCTGTGGGCCAAAGTCCCATAAATTTGCATATGAGGGCATGGTCTTGCATAAACTGTATACAGGCATTGATACGATGGCTTGGTAATTCTACTTCTGGCCTGTGAGCTGCCACAGGTTTACAGGTAGAGGATCTTACCTTATTGGCTGCATTGCTGTTGTTATTCGTAGTTTCCTTTGCTGTCGTGTTGTGGGCTGAGACGTCATCAGTGGTGACCTCCGGTCCTTGCTGGTTTCTGCCGCCATGCGGCTCTTTGTTGCCCTCCCCCAGCAGGGAGTCCATTGGTATGTTACGCCCAGACTCCGTCCGAGCAGAACGCTGCCACTGTCAGGTCAGTGCGACACAGAACAGTGCAGCCTGCCGCCACAGGTCTGTGCAAACCCTAGCAGCTTTCCGTAGCCATTATCGCCTTGCTCCCGTTCGCCTCCGATGCTCTGAACATAAGGGATGAGTTATTGTTATGCAAAAAAAAAAGTTGATACTAAAATATTAATTAATAGGGATGTTCAAATATTTTATTCAAATTAAGCATTCAATAATGGAGGAATTACACAACTAACTCATACTCAGACTGCAAAAGTAAAAATATAAGAATTTATTTATATTCAAATTATTTCTCTCTCTAAAGTTGATATAAATTTATGTAAATTAATGTGAAAATTGAAATATTACTGCAAAAGTAAAATATAAGAAAAGTTTTACATTCAATTTCTTTATCTAGTATATAAAATTGACACTGTTTTTTTTTTTAATAAATTCTATATCTATCATGGATTGAATTCTACATCTCTTTCATAGTAGGCTCTAATATCAAATATGTGGTATAATCTCCATACGAAATAATGAAACAATTATTAATCTCCCTAGTTAAAAATAAAAAATATTTATAAATAAAATTAGAGTTTTGTTACTATGAAATACTTTTCTCTACATATAAAAATTGATATAATTATGTTATTTACAATGGATATTAGAAAATTATTACAATTAACATGATTTTTTTAATTATATTTATATTCAATAATTTTTTCATTAATTTTAATTTTAATTTTTTAAGTAAGTTATTATTTTATTTCATTGAGCTTAATTTTTTTAATTTGATATTTAATTCAATATTTTTTTTATTTATTAATTTTTTTAAATATATATTAATTATTATTATTATTATTTTAATATAAGATTAGTTCATCATATTATTATATCTTGTATGTTATATCTAAGTTATAAAAATGCATCGCAATCAATAAAATAATTTTGATAATTTAATTTTCTATCAACATACTCCAATACATCGATCTAAATCTTGATAACGGGATAATGTCAATGACAGAAGACTCTTATTATACAGATATTTACACCTACATCCTTTTTGAGAATTTATTATAGTTATGGAAATTTATGGGTGTACAAAATGTGCCTAAAACCCCTAACCTATTGTACAAATAGAGAATTATAATTTATTAGAATTATATAGTAATTTTGGGATTAGTGAGGATTCACATCACTAAGTGTGATGGTAGAAATGTTGCATGATTTTTTTCCTTGGCATGGCTTTGTATCGCGTCTATTAAATTTAAATAAAAAAATAGAATATATTTATTATTAAATTATATTAATTGAATTATATAACAATAATGTAATGGTATGGATAAATTATATATATAATGATTATTATTAATATTTATTAAGATTAAGGTTTATTAGATTTTAAAAAAGTAAGAGATTAAGTGAGAATTTTTAACATTTTATTTTTATGATCGAAAAAAAGGGAGGGAAGTGTTCTTAAATCCCCGTAGTTTTACTCACTTCACAAGTCAAGAAGATTGGTAATATGGCAGAGATTATGAAAATTAGAATGTATATGAATAAGAGTTGGGCAATCCAAAAGAATGTGATTTTCATCTTCAACCCTCTTAGTATCGTAAAGGTGACAAAATCTTTTGTCCTAAGGTGTTTTGGAAATATACTAACACCCAGTTTCACTTTGGAGCTCGTGAGAATTAGTTCTTACTTTGACAATGTTCATTTTCTTCTTAGCACTCGTCAAGATAGAAAGATAATTTTGTTTTTCAAGATTGGGATTGATCACCTCCTTATAATACCTTAGCTTATTCCCCCCTCTAAGTCCTAATTGTCCCACAACTTGTCCTTAAATTTGGAAGTAATATTGTTTTTAATATTATTTTAATTCTCTTATGTGATTTCTACTGAAAGACTTTGCTTAATTATCCTTATTCTTGAAGACGATCTCCTCTTTTTGTTGAAGAAATAGAGTGCAATGGATACAAGGACTTTTTTTGAACTATGGTAATTACTTTGAATATAATTTATAGTTCTTTTATGTTCATCAAACAATCACACTTCAAGGCACGATGACATCTAGGGTTACTACCTTTTTTTTATTCTCCTTCCCACCACCACCATAAGACAGGTTTTTCTTGGCTCCTCTGTGATGGGACATGGAGCGGATTCAAAACTTCTGACTCTAAAAAGTGAGTGGTCAATATTTTAATTTTGGATGCAGCTCCTACAATCAGTGCCTTCTTGCATGAAATTGTTCCTCTCTCCTCAAAAGACAATGAATGTGAAGGGCTCTTCCCAGTAGATGCCCCTGTAGCTCAAAGTTGCTCCAAATTTGGTCATGAACGCAATTATTTCATACAGTAATAAACAATTAACCACTCTGGTGGCCATATCATGTTGATTTTGTTATGGGAGTATTGTCGTTGCAACAATAACCCTCATAACCCTCCAAACTGTTTGCCTAATTAATTTTTAGAGCCTACGTGAACTAACATTTCAAGTTCTTTTGCATTGTCTTGTCATGTGTTCATGTTTTCTAAGTGTTTATCATCCTTGTATTACTCTTAAGTATCGTTCCTTCTCTTGAGTCAATTTTTACTAAGTTTCGTCACTCTATCTTTGGAAACACTTAAGTTATCTCATTGGGGTAGAAAGCATTACATTTCTTTGACATAGTGGCTAGTTTTCCTCTGTAAGACATGCACACACACAAAAGCAAGAAAATACTGGCCTTTACTCTTATAAAAGTTCACTTTCTTTACTCACCAGTCACAAAAGCCACTGTTGTAGAAAAGTGTGCCCCCCCCCCACAATGCAAAAGTGCACTTCTGATTCTTAAGAGAGTACGCTTCCTTCAAATAGTGGAGCGCAGTCCAAGTCTTCAAGGAGATCACACTCCTTGTTTTCAACAGTTGCACCCTAGCTAGGTGCACTCTTTCAACTCAATGATTGCACCCTTATGGTCCCAGTAGATTGCACTCCATCTTGTCAAGGACTGCGCCTTCCTTCCTTTGCATGCATGCAATTTCCTTGTTTACATGGTGAGCACACTCCTAGAAAATAGGAGACCACTTCACTTCAACTACTCAACTAACTCATCATTTGAATTAAAAATTTTGATTTTGTGTTTTAAAGATTTATAAAGGTGACACAATAGGAGAAAGGAAACCTTACTTTGTCCAATTTTTTACAAGAAAACAAAGGGGAATTGCAACTATACATTTGCATTTGCACTTTCCTTAGGATTGTGAAGGTGCATTCTTTTGCCTTCCCACAATCACCATGTAGACCAAGCTTAATGACAATTCCATCTTTCATCATGGAGGCCATTTTGTGTATCTTCCTCTTTTTTGTTATGATGCTTAATTTCCATTTTTGAAACCTTTGATAAATTAATAACACTGTTATCTATAGCCTCACTCAATATTGTATGCATAAACTTCTTTACCCACATGATTCTTATTAAGATTTAGGGTACTCACTGCCACCAACTGCTCATATATGTGGCATTTTTTGCATTTGAATGAGATACTCATTATCCAACATTTGCATGTGTGTGATAGGGCCTAAATGTATTAGCATCTCCTTTGTTAGCTCCTCATGAAGGTCCAACCCTACAACTATTCTACTACATTTCACAAACCCCTTCTCCTTATAGCTCATATTTGCTTCCATAAAGGAGCCAATGGAATTCTGAATTTCTTGAAGTACGTTAGGTGACCACAATAATGACCTAGCAAGTTAACCACATCTGACATGAGATAATATTTCTCTAACTTCACATTATAGAAAAGAGTCCATTTGTAATGGATTAGAAGAGTTTTCCTATATTTAGCTTTGCATTAGTAGCTTCTCCATATGCATTTAAGATCGAAGAAAAATGATCATCCACCGTTAGACTAATATATGAAAATGTGGTCAATAGTAGATGCATGACAACCAATTTAGTGTCGATGACTCCTTTGTGATTTTTTCACTCAATTTTTTGATGCCCTCCACACAAAACTTCCTTTTTATTCATGTGCATGCATGTTTCTTAAACACATCTTGCAACCCCAACAAGCTTCATAAAAAAGATCATTGACCTAACCACAAGATTTTTCCCTTCCCTTATTTCTAGATGTGCATTTGAGAATTAACGCTTAATTGTATTAAAAAAAACTTATCATGAGTAGAACATTGATGTGAGCCACCATTATTGAGGCCATTTCATTGATCATTCCTTACCATTCAATTTGGACCGTGATTATGGAATAAAGGATATCAATTGCCTCACTTGATAGATCGGTCCATTAGGAAAGATTTGGGCCTCTATTATTGGGTCCTTAAATAATCATTGAGTCATCACCGCCACAAAACTTCATGTCACAAACAGGTTTTAAACCTTAGTGTCATTTGTTGTATATCCTCTTATTGATTTAGATATCTAGCTGAGAATGGCAAGTTACTCTAGGTCATTCAATTAGAGACTAGATGAGATCACAGGTTTTAAACCTTAGTTTCATTTGTTGTATATCCTCTTATTGATTTAGATATCTAGCCGAGAATGGCAAGTTACTCTAGGTCATTCAATTAGAGACTAGATGAGATCACAGGGGGATGAATTCGAGTTGTTTGTAAAACTATCTAACCTAGACTAAATTTCTAAGAGTATGTGTTGGAACTCAATGTTCTATCTCTTGTACTAACACTTCAATGTTGACAACCTTAAAAATCCTAGATAAAGGCCATTTCTCCCTATGAATCAGGGCCCACATGAATGCTTGTATTCATTATCCTCCATCTACAAATGCTTATGTTCATTGTTCTAAAAAAACATCTCGGGAAAATCTTAGGCACTATATACTTTATGTCTGATAGAGATTTTGGTTCCCAACATTTTGTGTACCTAAATATTCAACTCGGTATTGTTAAATTGGCCACACCATCTTGAACCTATCAACTCCCATTGATGTGCATGAGATATCTAACTAGGTCTTAAAGAAATTTCCCATGGATTTTTGGGTCTCACATTCCTTGTCCTTGTTTTCTACTTTAGAGGAGAGTGTCATTTTAAGTAGTGATACCAAGAATCCCTCCGTACCCATTTGTTTGATATAACTTTGCAATTTGAAGATTTTTCTGAGTTAGAAAAGGGCCATCTTTTTGGAACTTATGGGACTGGTATCTTCATTTTTGGTGTGTATTTTTCATAGATGGTTCTACCTACAATCGGGTTTCTCTAATATCTTCAAAGATGGTTGTCCCTCTTCCAATTCTTATATTTTTTTTCTTATTCCTTTGAAAATTAGTTCACCCTATAGGGAGTATCCTGAGTTATAGAAAACATTATGATTGCTTATCCATAAATCAAACATAAACCAATCCTACTTCCTGAATTTCTACATCTTTGATATTGCAAGTTGTCTATGATAATCTTGTGTGATATAGCATAGGTTAAAAAATGTGATATGTTATATGATTCCATGCACAAATTGTAAATTATTATTTGACAAGTGAAAAGAAATAGTACCATTTTCTGACAACAACCTACAGTGATATACCTTAATCAAATCTTGTTAAGTGAGTTTTTATTGTTCTCCTCCAAAAACTAGTTGTTCACCTCCAAGCACATTAGAATGAAATATCTAAAGCTGAATAAAATCTTTATTACATTTAGTCCATCAATTAAATACCAAGTATCACTAATACCATGTGCTTTAAACCAACGATATAAACTTAAACAGAAAATTACAAGCAAATCCAAGTCATTCGTTTCTTGCCATTTTACTAAATGTAGGTATCAAATTTGAAGTTGGCATTGACTAATATTTATATGTTTTTCACTTTAAATTTGTCACACCAAGACCAAATTACTCCAATTACATATATAATACTCTGAATACTAAAATTGTAACAAATTTAAGAGAGATCTGGGCCAATGTGTTCTTGTCATGCTACAAAGATAAAATGTAGATATCAATTTGAAGTTGGCATTTCACTAATTTTTATATGAGTTTCATATTAAATTTGCCACAATGCATTAAATTACTCCAATTACATAATATAAATAGATCATGTTAGTGAAATTGTAAAAATTTAAGAGAAGATCTGAGACATTGTGTTCTTGTTATCCTCATGAACATAAGGTCAAGACAAAATGTAGCATTGACATATATCTACAAACATTTGGATAGGATGCTGAAATTTGCATTAAATTCAATAAATAAGGATTGAATAACTCAAGAGATAAGACTCTAAATTATAGCTATTTATGGATCAACATAATGGATTTATATATAATATATTTCAATCTATGAAGTTCATTGTTTAAGATATTCTCACCCTTCCGTACTATAAAAACCTCAGTTGTTTGTTTAGTCTCTTTTAAAAGGTTATAAGAAATAAAATATGTACTTGTTTGTTTACTCTTTTTCAAAAAACTACAATAGATTTTGGTATTATCAATAGGCATAAATAAAATTAATAGGACATTATTTGATCCCAAACCCAGAATCAATTTATGATAATATGGTAGAAATGTTATAATGTAATGTTTAACATTTTGACTAAATCAAATTACATAAAAATAAAATTTCATATTAAATTTGTCACAACAGCATTAAATTACTCCAATTACATAATATAAATAGATCATATTAATGA
This sequence comes from Pinus taeda, assembly GCA_000404065.3. Taxonomy (NCBI): domain Eukaryota; kingdom Viridiplantae; phylum Streptophyta; class Pinopsida; order Pinales; family Pinaceae; genus Pinus; species Pinus taeda. Next base: position 21,175 of record APFE030405455.1, read on the forward strand.
AATTGTAAAAATTAAAGAGAAGATCAGAGACATTGTGTTCTTGTCATCCCGTGAACATAAGGCCAAGACAAAATGTAGCATTGACATATATCTACAAACATTTGAATAGGATGCTGAAATTTGCAATAAATTCAATAAATAATTATTAATTTTTCTGAATTTAAATTTAAATTTAAAATTTATAATATATTTTACTCCAATTACATAATATAAATAGATCATATTAATGAAATTGTAAAAATTAAAGAGAAGATCAGAGACATTGTGTTCTTGTCATCCCGTGAACATAAGGCCAAGACAAAATGTAGCATTGACATATATCTACAAACATTTGAATAGGATGCTGAAATTTGCAATAAATTCAATAAATAATTATTAATTTTTCTGAATTTAAATTTAAATTTAAAATTTATAATATATTTTACCACTGTTTTAAAATATATTTATTTTTGTTTTATTTAAATGTAAATTTCAATATTCCAATAGGGAAAATGATTATTACTTTTTATTTATGTTTAAATTTTAACTTTACAATATTGAAATAATAATAAAAGTTAAATAAATACTCTAACAAATTCCTAAATATTAAATACATGACAAAATTCAAAGCCTCAATTTCCAAAATATTCATAAATCTATAATCCATAGACACTTGAGATAATCTTCACAGGATTTGGGTGTTTGAACTTATGGATTTTGTTCTTTGTCACAAAGATTTAAACGCCCGCAAAATAGACGTCCACTAAGCAAGGATTTAAACACCAAATTTAAACCCTTAGTTTTTAAATCCTTAGTGGCTATAAAAACAATATAGTTGTTTTGTTCTATGGTAAGAGTCTTTTATGTTCTAAAATAATAGATTCAACTGCCATTCAATGAATCAACCAAAACTCGGGCTTTATTATTTTTGCAGACAAACAAGCACATTCTACAGAAATAGAAATAGTAACTCAGAGAATAAAACTTTGAAAATGGTCTTTTGTTCTAATTCTCTTTTCAAATCACTTCATGTAAAAATAACAAAGTTACTTTCAAAATGGTTAATGAATTTAAAAGAAATATTTATTTGAAAATTTTGATGAAATTTGTAAGGGTGGATATCATTTTGGGATTCAATTGCGTTAACTAAGTCATTCATCTATGACTATTTTCATGAGAGATAGTCGTAACTGACTATTTTTTCATGATTGTTTTGAGTAGTCCACTTAACACTCATGATTGTTTTGAGTAGTCACTTAGCACTTTCCATTTTTCATGATTGTTTTGAGTAGTCCACTTAACACTCATGATTGTTTTGAGTAGTCACTTAGCACTTTCCATGAGAGGTAGTCGTAACTGACTAATTTCTCATGATTGTTTTGAGTAGTCCACTTAGCACTTTCCATGAGAGGTAGTCGTAACTGACTAATTTCTCATGATTGTTTTGAGTATTCCACTTAACACTCATATATTTATTTGAAAATTTGTAAGAGTGGATATCATTTTGGGATTCAACTGCGTTAAGGATATCATTTTTGGATTCAACTAAATCATTCATCTATATGATCATTTCCATGAGAGGTAGTCATAACTGACTAATTTCTCATGATTGTTTCGAGTAGACTGCTTCGCACTCATTGCATCGGGTGATGCTCACAGGGGTGAAGAAGTGGGATTGAAACTAGTGAAATGAATCACATAGCATCAATTATCACTTTTGGGATTCAACTAAATCATTCATCTATATGATCATTTCCATGAGAGGTAGTCGTAACTAACTAATTTCTCATGATTGTTTCGAGTAGTCCACTTAGCACTCATTGCATCATTGCATCGGACTTAGCACTCATTGCATCATTGCATCGGGTGATGCTCACAGGGGTGAAGAAGTGGGATTGAAACTAGTGAAATGAATCACATAGCTTCCGGGCTTGCACCGACTATCTAGGACTCTGGCTCAAGCTCACTTAACTATGGAGTTTTCCCCACAATCAAGCCCACTTAGCTTGCTACCGCATTTGCAAAACCTTAGCAAGTATTGTGCCACATGAACCATTCAAGTAGAGTTCCCTTCACTCTTTTGAATTAAGTATAAGTAAGCCATTCGTCTATGACCATTTCCATTTCCATGAGTGAATTATATTAGACTACGTTAAGTAATTCATTCGTCTATGACCATTTCCATTTCCATGAGAGGAGTTCCACAGTGCATTATATTAGACTGCGTTAAGTAAGCCATTCGTCTATGACCATTTCCATTTCCATGAGTGCATTATATTAGACTACATTAATTAAGTCATTCGTCTATGACCATTTCCATTTCCATGAGAGGTAGTCGTAACTTTCCATGAGAGATAGTTAAGTAAGTCATTGGTCTATGACCATTTCCATTTCCATGAGAGGTAAGAGGTAGTTACGTGATTGTTTTGAGTAGTCCACTTAACACTCATTGGTTTTAATTTTCTTTTCAAAGCATTTTAGGTAAAAATAAAAGTACCTTTAAAAGTGTTGAATGAATTTAAAGAGAAACGCTTATTTGAAAATTTTGATGACATATGTAAAAATGGACTTAGGCTTTCAATTTGTCCAGATCAAGATTATGAACCACTTCAATGTTGTAACAATATATGATTGAAACAAATTTCAAGCTATCATAAATATTGTCTATAATTGAGCAATAGTTGATTCAATTTATTACATGATTAAGCTCCTTTAACATATGATTGAAACAAATTTCAAGTGCTTTCAATTTGTATAGATCAAGATTATGAACCACTTCAATGTTGTAACAATATATGATTGAAACAAATTTCAAGCTATCATAAATATTGTCTATAATTGAGCAATAGTTGATTCAATTTATTAAATGATTAAGCTCCTTTAACATTTCAACATTCCTACTAACGTTATTACGCTAGATCACTATTTCCTTATTCATCCAAGCGTGTAATAGAAATTTTGATTGATAATATCAACCTGTACAAATCTTGAAACCGTAATCTCTTAATAGAAATTTTGATTGATAATATCAACTTGTATAGATCTGGAAACCATAATCTCAACAATATATGATTGAAACAAATTTCAAGCTATCATAAATATTGTTTATAACTGAGCAATAGTTGATTCAATTTATTAAAAGATTAAGCTCCTTTAAATTTTCAAAATTCCTACTAACGTTATTTCAACATTCCTACTAACATTACAGTTCCTTATTCATCCAACAGTGTAGTAGAAATTTTGATTCAATTTATTAAATGATTAAGCTCCTTTAACTTTTCAACATTTTGATTTAGTTTATTAAATAATTAAGCTCTTTTAACTTTACAACATTCCTACTAAAGTTATTTCAACATTCTTACTAATGTTATTACATTGGATCACTACAGTTCCTTAATCCAACGGTGTAGTAGAAATTTTGAACATTCCTACTAACATTATTAATCCAACGGTGTAGTAGAAATTTTGAACATTCCTACTAACATTATTACGCGTGTAGTAGAAATTTTGAACATTCCTAGTAGTAGAAATTTTGAACATTCCTACTAACATTATTAATCCAACGGTGTAGTAGAAATTTTGAACATTCCTACTAACATTATTACGCGTGTAGTAGAAATTTTGAACATTCCTACTACCATTATTACGTTGTTCCTACCTACTAACGTTATTACGCTGGATCACTACAGTTCCTTATTCCAATGGTGTAGTAGAAATTTTGA
>APFE030405455.1:30278-45435 GCA_000404065.3 Pinus taeda
GAGAATTTTTATACTCTTACCAAACTGTTTTTCCACCAAGGTTTTAAATTCTATAAAGCACTGGAAAGTTTGACTTTTCTTACTCAGAAAATAAACCCATGAATATCTAGCGCAATCATCAGTAAATAACAGAAAATAATATGCTCCTCCTAGCAACCTTGCCTGCATAGGTCCGCATATATCAGTGTGTACTAGTTCTAAAATATTTGTTTCCTTCCTCCTATCATGCACAGGAAAGTGTTCTCTATGCATTTTACCTAAGGCACATCCATCACAATTTTACTGAATATTACGAAAGATAGGGAGCCCCTCAACCATACCTTTCTTCTGCAATAACATGAGGTCTTGCAAATTCAAGTGACCGAACCTCTGATGCCAGAGCTGTTCGGCTATTGATCCTCCTGCAACCATGGCTCGCTTTGGTATACTCTTTGCATCCAGTCTGTATATGCTTCCAACTCGCATGCCTGTTGCAACTATTTCGTTCCTGCAATCCTTTATCACACAATGAGTCTTGAAGAAGTCGACTTGCATATCTTGCTCAACCATCATGGATACAGATATAAGATTTTTCTTAATTCTAGGTACATATAAAACATTTTTAAGTTGACTAATTTTTCCATTTGGTAACTTTACTAGAATCACCCCATAACCTTTAATCTCGTATCCACTATCATCTCCTAAATAAATTTTTGATCCATTTGTACTTTCTTCAAGACTATCAAAAAATTCCTTTTTCCCTGTCATGTGTGAGGATGCTCCGGAATCGACATACCAAATATCGTCCTCATTAGATGCTGAAAGGGCACAGTCGACTGTGAACAGTCAAGATTCATGACTGAAGTCTTTATCTTCTTCTTCAACAAAGTATCCTCTGTGCTTTGCATTTGCCTGCTTCCTCTTTGCATCATCAGCCTGCTTCTTAAAGCATTCATTCTGTATATGACCCTTCTTTCCACAATAATAACATTGCTTTACAGAATGATTTGCAAGCATACCTTTATGAGAATTCTTCTATGATGTTCCTCCTTTCTGCTGTGATTGCTGTTGTGGCTGCTTTCCTCTGAAAGGTTGTCGTTTCGCCATCAGCGCAAGATCATCATTTTGGGGGTTTAGGTTTTGCTGCCGCTCCTCCTCTTGCAGCAAGATCCCTGTCAGATCTTCAAATGTGGGCGCTTTTTCCCTTGCTGCCAATCCAGTGACGAACATTTGAAATTCATCGCGCATCCCACTCAGTGCAATTGAGACAAGATCAGAGTCAGACACCGCCTCTCTGATGTCCGCCAATCCGTCTTTCACATCTTTAATTTGCGCAACAAATGCAGCAGCAGTCTCCCTTTCGTCCATCCTCATTGAAAATAGCTTGCTTTTAAGCGCCATAATTCGACTTGTGTTCTGGGTCTGATACATATTCTTGATGGTCGTCCAGATCTCCGAGGATGTTTTACATTCTCTGATGTGCAGGATAATACTGTCCTTCACAGACATCTTCAGCAACAATTTGGCTTTGTTCTCTCATTTTTCCCATTCTTTCTCCTATGTCCCTGCGTTTGGCTTCAGCTCATCACCTGTAGCTATGGACCAAGCATTCGCACCCTTAAGCAAGGTCTGGATCTTAAACTTCGAATTCGTGAAGTTAGATCCATCGAGTTTACCAGACTCGTGAAGGTAAGATTCCATCGTATTACTCATTCTGATCAGATCTACAAACTGAATCTACCCAACAGTAAAAAAAACGATACTTGTCAGATCGGTCTGTCACTTCTGCCACCAATCTACAGTGTCTGGCAATCCCGCTCCGATGAGCAAATTCGGCATTTCTAATACAGCCGAAAAATTGATCCGATCTGCCTCTCCCAGATAGATCTACTACTTCGCCGATATGCACCCCTCACAAATCACCAAATGAAGATGAGGCTTCCCGCAGATCCCCTTGAAGGTGAGTTGGCGCTCTCCCGAGCGAAAAATCCGCACCAAGAAAAAATCCGTGCAAGGCAAAATTGCTGGCGCGCTTAATTTCCAAACAGACGCGCCAATCTGGTATTCTGGCGCGCTCCCGAGCCAGAAACCCGCTCCAACCCCCTTCTACTCAGGAAAAAAAAACTTCCGAGTCCGAGCCAGGTGTTCTGCAGTCCACCTGCTCAATTGAGCATAGAGCTCTTGTGTACACGCAGCCATAGAGGCACTTCAAGCCACATAGGCAAGCTAGCTACAAAGGCACTTCAACCACAAAGGTGATAATAGATCAGGCTCACCCAATCTGACCTCTGATACCAAGATAAAATGTGAACAGAATTGAAAATAAGGAGACGTAGCTCACAGGTGTGGCCTGCACCTGGAGACTACACTCAAAATAGAGAGATCACTCTCATACACTCTATTCATCATCAATGAAAGATTACATCATTAAATACATATTTGGAAATTAGGAAGTTGCAACCAAACTCCTAAATACTAGGAACAAATCCTAAACGAAGGAGATACGTTACAACTATGTAACCATTTCTCCATTAATACCAAATAATATTTAATTATTTTCAACTTAGAATTGAATAATAAAATTCTACTATTATCCCTATAGAGTTATCTCGGATTTACTAATGGTAGATAGGATCAAATCTCCTGCAAACTATTTTTAGAATGCAAAACTGAAAATGTTTACACTTGAGAACTTTAATAGATTTCAACACTTTGTTCAAATCTACCAATAGTAGATATGATCAAATCTCTTGCAAACCATTTTTAGAATACAATAATTGAGAAAAAAAATTGCATTTCAAGAAATTTAATCCATTCAACACTTATAGAGTGCTAAAATGGATGTGTGTGTGTGTGCGGGTGCACACGGGCTAGGAGCCAAGTCTTTACTAAACATAAAAAAATATTCTATATCACTTTCATTTTGAGCAAAACATTAATAAAATACTTTAAGCATATGATATTTTGTATTTTTAATTGTTTTTTACATTGTTCATATTGAAATATTTGTAAATATAATCTTCTTTATATTTAGGTTTATAAAGCATGTAAAGGATTCATTCTCTTTTTGGGTCAATTTTGTTTTTTTTTGTTATTAACATTATTATAAAATACTACATGTCAACTCCATATTAAGCATGTAAGGTGGACATTGGAATTAAAATATATTATTTTATTAATTTGTTTATTTTATTTTTATTTTGAAGTTGAATTACTAAAATTTAATTAATAGGGATGTCAACGATATTTAAATACAAATTAATCGCAGCCAATAATGAAGAATTACAAAAACTCAGACTTCAATATTGCAAAAATAAAAAATATAGAATTATTATTTCAATTTCTTCTCTCTCTCTGAAGTTGAATAAATAGTAAATTAAGTGAAAATGGAAATATTGTTGCAAAATTAGCAATAAAGAAAACATTTTGCATTCAATTTCTTTCCTTATCATATATAAATTGACATGAATTATTTTTTCTTTATTAATGTACTTTTTTTAAATACTCAATTTAACTCTATATTTCGAGTATCGAAATGAATTCTACAATTTCTAACTCCTTCATAGGTGATTCAATAGTCAATATGTGTGTAATCCCCATAATAAAATAGTGAAACTAATTATGGTCTCTCTTGGTTAAATAATAAAAAGATACTTATAAATAAATTAAAATTTTACTATTAAATACTCTCTCTACATATAAAACTCAATATAATTATGTATTTACAATAAACATAAAATATATTAATAATGAAATTGATTTTTTTATAAAAATAATATTTAATATTCAATGTTTTTTATTATTAATAAGAGAGAGTGCTGGAGGACACTCTCGGATTATATAGAAAAGAACAATCCCACAAACATAGTTATTGGTGGAGATCTGAATATCATCCTAGATCCCAAAGAAAAAAGAGGAGGGACTTATTCCAGGGACCCTTTTTTCAACACTGTGGGCAATTTGATTTTGCAATGGGATTTAGTCGACTTCAAACCTGTAAAAGGCAAATATACCTGGTCTAATAATAGAACAGGAGAAAATCAAATCTCAGCTAGGTTGGACAGATTTCTTACCAGCAGTTCTTTAATGATGGATAACATAATGGTTCTTACCAAGATCCTCCCTAAGCTCACTTCGGATCACAAGCCAATCCTTCTATGTATAAAAGAAGAAGAAGACCTCGGCCCTCTCCCATTCCGCTTCAACCCTCTCTGGGCAGGTAAAGAAGGGTTTCAAGAAACTGTGCAAACAACATGGAGGATAGAAGTCCTCGGATACCCAAGCTATGCGTGGGAACAAAAAATAAAAAACACAAAAAAAATCCCTTAAAGATTGGATAAAAAAATCCATGCAAACGCCCACTAGTCAGTGGAAGGAAGCAGTTCTTCAGCTGGAAAGAGTCCAATTCGAATTGGAGGAGAAAGATCCCTCTCCCACAGACTTAGCCAATGAAAAATCTGCCCAAAGGACCGCTTATTACTCTTTCAGAGCTGAAGAAGAATATTGGCGTCTAAAATCCAGAAGTCTGTGGCTCAAATCTGGAGACAGGAATACAAAATACTTTCATAGACAGTGTAGGGCACGTCTTTCTCGCAACCATATAACAGAAATAACCAGCACCACCGGACAGGTGTATAAAGGATTTTCTCAAGTCAAAGAAGCAGCTGTCACACATTTTCAAAACCTTCTAAGCGCGGAAAGAAATGGAAATGAGGCGGACGCAGAAGAACTTCTCACAACTATCCCAAACTTAGTCAGTGAGGAGGAAAACGACTCTCTGTTGAGCCCAGTCACTGAAGAAGAGATAACCAGTGTCATCTGGTCCATGGAACCAGACAAAGCCCCAGGACTAGATGGATTTTCAGTTCATTTCTATAGAATTTGCTGGGATATAATAAAAAATGACCTCTTCAGATTGATAAGAGGAATCCTGAGGAAGGCAAAAGTGGGTGGAGGAATAAACTCTACCTTCCTCGCCTTAATCCCCAAGGAAACAAATCCAGGCTCATTCGACAGATACAGGCTAATCTCGCTATGCAATGCATCTTTCAAAATCGTGGCCAAGTTGTTGGCCAACAGAATTAAGCCCCTGCTCCCAAAGCTCATCTCTCCGGCTCAAGGTGGATTCGTTAAAGGTAGACAAATTCTGGACAATGTTATTCAGATTCAAGAAGCCCTCCATTCTAGCCAAACTCGGAAAGAGCAAGGTATGATCATCAAATTGGATATGTGTAATGCCTTTGACCGAGTTAATCGCTCCTTTTTGTTCAGGGTTCTAGCAGCCTTTGGATTTAAACAGGAATTCATAAACCTCATCAAAGCATGTATCGAAAACATCTGGATCGCCCCAATGGTGAATGGCAGACCAACATAATTTTTCCTTGCCACTAGGGGACTGAGGCAGGGCTGCCCTCTTTCTCCCTTTCTTTATATTTTGATGGCGGAGACTCTAAGTAGGAAATTGACTCAGGAGAAACAGATTGGTTCCATCCCCGGGATAAGAATTGTTCAAGGTATAGCCCCAGTGAACCACGCGCTCTTTGCCGACGACTCACTTTTTCTGGGGGGCGCATCCATGAGAATTGCAAATTCATTCAATTCCATCCTTCAGCGGTATTGCAGGACCATCGGTGCATTAGTCAGCGAGAGAAAAAGTGCCATTTACAGCTGGAATACTGACCAGCACGCAATCAACAAGATTGCCAGTGTTTTGGGGTTCAAAGGTTATGCATTGTGGGATAAAATAAAATATCTGGGCTTACCCTTAACAAATGGATCCAACCGCAACCATCTTTGGGAGGAGGTAATTAGTAAGTTCAGAAGAAAGATCACAACGTGGGGCGGAATTTGGCTCACCACAGGTGGAAAACTCACCCTCATCCGATCCGTGCTCTCCGCCTTGCCAACTTACCAAGCTCATTGCTATTGGCTCCAAAACAAATCTCTGAACAAATCACTAGCATTACACGGAATTTCCTCTGGAACGGAGGGAAAGAAAATAGAGACCGCTTTCATCTTATCAACTGGGAAACGGTGAAGCGTCCCATTGCTGAAGGTGGTCTTCAAATCCGTGATCCTCAGAATGAAAACTTGGCATTGGGCTGTAAACTTCTTTGGCAATTAGTTACAAAACCTGCGCATCCAACTAGCCAGCTCTTAAACTCCAAATATATGCAAAAACAGTCGTTCATATCCTTTAACCCAGTGCATACCCCCAGAGGAATGCAGGCATGGAGATTATGCTGCAAAGGGGTCGATTTCATCAGAAATCACTTGTATAAAATTCCAGGGAATGGGAAAAGCACGCTCCTTTGGAGAGACCGAATTATGGGCCACCCCCCGCTCTCAGACATCAATGAGATCGCAGATCTAAGAGTCTGGTTATGCTCAAAAGGCATTCGGAAAATAGAAGATATAGCAGAGTGGGATATCAGAGGCAATTGGCAGTCCTGGGCACTGCCAATCATTCCTACGCATTTAAAAGAACAGTCAAAATTTTTTTTAGAGGCAATAACAGATTTCACTCCAGTGCATAAGGGTGAGGAAGATAAATGGGGATGGGGAAAAATAGGAGTTTACACAGTTAAACAAGGCTACCTACAGATGCAAGGAAAAAGGGATTCTCCGTATCCGGCAGTAGTGTGGAATCAAATTTGGGAAAATTTCAGCATTCCCAAGATCAACTTCTTCAGTTGGACCTTATTTCACAATAAAATCTTGACTGGAGATAATCTGTGCAAAAGGAATATAGTAGGCCCTCATCGTTGTGTGCTCTGCAAGAATGCTCCAGAAACCCCAGTCCACTTGTTCATTGAATGTGAATATGCACAGAAAGCCTGGATCAGCTTCTTGACCAGGCTGAATGTGAGTCCCCCATCACACTGTCCAATCACAGAATTGTTCCTGACTTGGAAAACTAGATACCCCTACAACATCAATGAAAAAACTCTTTGGTATAAGGTGTGGAATGCCACTCCGAAATATGTCTGCTGGAAGTTGTGGCTTTCTAGGAACGAATCTATCTTCAATCAGAAAGAAATCACAACAGAAGTTGTAGCAAAGCAGGCCAAAGACCTTCTAATAGAAACCCTGAGACATTCCAACGTTAAAGAAAGCCCCCTTAGAAATGAAGAAAAGGCTTGGCTGGAAGGCTTCTCTCCCACACCGAGACCTCTAACAACCACCCGCCTGATTAACAAGGAAAAGTGGCAAATTAGAGATACCTTGGACAGCTTCCAAAAGTGGTGGAAATTACAAGGAAAATGCATTATATTCTTCGACAGAGCCTCGAAAGGAAATCCAGGCAGGTCAGGAGCAGGGGGGGTCATCTACTTTCAGTACGGGAAAAAAGAGGAATTCAGCTGGGGACTTGGGCTAAAAACCAACAATCAGGCTGAAGCTCTCAGTCTTTTAAAAGCTTGTCAGCTGGCCAGAAAAGGAAACTCAAATGAAATCATAATTTTTGGAGATTCAGAATTGCTGATAAAATCTCTAATTAACAAAAAAGATCTCAAGGACCCAACTCTAAACACGCAGCTCACAAGAGTAAATAGACTTATGAATGAATTCTCCTCAGTTCAACTCTTCCACATCCTCAGAGATTTAAACACTGACGCTGACAGGTTAGCAAACATAGGATGCGCTGTTGAAAGAAGTATGATCAACATAAATGCAGGGACACCGAATACGACAATTATTCCATAAAAGGGCTAGGAGACCTAGAAAAAGCATAGAAATGCAATATAAGAACCAGTGAATTGTAATCCTTGATCTGGCATTGGCCACCCATTAATAAAAATATCCGTTTTAGTTTAAAAAAAAAATAAATGTTTTTTTTATTATTAATATTTTTTTAATATATTATTATTTTATTTCTTTTTATTTATAATTGACATTGATTTTTTTAAATTAATATTTATATTCCATATTTTTTATTATAAATAATTTTATTTTTATTTTTAATATATTATTATTTTATTTATTTTAATATAATGTTACGTGACAATATATTAAATTTCTCTGCGTTATGAAGTGCATCTCTACGCAATTAAATAATTTTGATAATTTAATTTTCTATCAACATAGTCCAATACATCAATAATATAAGATCTTAATTTTGATAACCGGATAATGTCAATGACATAAGACTCTTATTATACAAATATTTACACCTACAACTTTTTTGAGAATTTATTATAGTTATGGAAATGTATGGGTGTACAATATGTGCCTAAAACCCCTGTTGTACAAATAGGAGAATTATAATTTATTAGAATTATATAGCAATTTTGGGATTAGGGAGGGTTCACATAATTGTAAATGTGAAGGTAGGAATGTTGTATGGGTTTGTTGTACAAATAGGAGAATTATAATTTATTAGAATTATATAGCAATAAGAGAATTATAATTTATTAGAATTATATAGCAATTTTGGGATTAGGGAGGGTTCACATAATTGTAAGTGTGAAGGTAGGAATGTTGTATGGGTTTGTGTGGCGTTGATTAAATTTAAATATAAAATAGAATTTATTTACTATTAACTTATATTAATTGAATTATATAATAATAATGTAATGTTATGGATAAAGTAATATATAATAATTATTATTAATATTTATTAAGATTAATATGGTCTATTGGGTTTTAAAAAATTTAGAGATTAACTGAGATTTTTTAAAATTTTATTTTTATGATCGAAAAGGAGGGAAGTGTTCTTAGATCCCATAGTTTTGCTCACTTCGTAAGTCAATAAGATTGGTAGTATGGTAGGGATTATGAAAAATAGAATGTGTGTGAATAAGAGTTGGGCAATCCAAAAGAAAGTGGTTTTCATCTTCAACCCTCTTAGTATCACAAAGGTGACAAATACTTTTGTCCTGAGCTGTTTTTGGAAATATACTAACGCCTAGTTTCACTTTGGAGCTCATGAGAATTAGTTCTTACCTCGACAATGTTCATTTTCTTCTTAGAATTGGTCAAGACAGAAAGATAATTTTGCTTTTCAAGATTGGGATTGATCACCTCCATATAATACCTTAGCTTATTCCCCCCCTCTAACTCCTAATTGTCCCACAACTTATCCTTAAATTCGGAAGTAATATTGTTTTTAATATTATCCTTATTCTTGAAGATGATCTCCTCTTTTTGTTGAAAAAATAGAGTGCAATGGATACAAGGACTATTTTTGAACTATGGTAATTACTTTTGAATATAATTTATAGTTCTTTTATCTTCATCAAACAATCACACTTCAAGGCGCGATGACATCTAGGGTTATTTTTTTCTCTTTTATTCTCCTTCCCACCACCATTGTAAGACAGGTTTCGCTTGGCTCCTCTGTGATGGGACATGGAGCGAACTCAAAACCTCCGACTCTACAAAGTGAGTGGTCAATATTTTAATTTTGGATGCAGATCTTACAATCAGTACCTTGCATGGCGTTTTTCCTCTCTCCTCAAAAGACAATGAATGTGAAGGACTCTTCCCAGCAGATGCCCCTGTAGCTCAAAGTTGCTCCAAATTTGGTGATGAACGCAATTGTTTCATACAGTAATAAACAATTAACCAATCTAGTGGCCATATCATGCTGATTTTGTTATGGGAGTGTTGTCATTGCGACAAAAACCCTCCAAATTGTTTTCCTGATTTAATATTGGATACTACGTGAACTAACATTTCAATTTCTCTTGCATTGTCTTGTCATATGTTCATGTTTTCTAAGTGTCTATCATCCTTGTATTACTCTTAAGTATCGTTCCTTCTCTTGAGTCAAGGTTTACTAAGTTTTGTCACTCTATCTTTAGAAACACTTGAGTTATCTTGTTGAGGTAGAAAGCATTAGCTTTCTTTGACTTAGTGGCTAGTTTTCCTCTCTAAGACATGCACACGCAAAAAAGAAAGAAAATCATGGCCTTTACTCTTATAAAAGTGCACTTTCTTTAATTAGCAGTCAAAAAAGCCACTATTGTGGAAAAGTGTGCTCCCTCCCCCAATGCAAAAGTGCATTTCTGATTCTTAAGAGAGTGCACTTCCTTCAAATAGTGGAGCACACTCCAAGTCTTCAAGGAGAGCACACTCATTGTTTTTCAACAGTTGCGCCCTAGCTGGGTGCACTCCTTCAGCTCAATGATTGAACCCTTATGGTCCCAGTAGAGTGCACTCCATCTTGTCAAGGATTGCACCCTCATTCCTTTGCATGCATGCACTTTCCTTACTTACATGGTGAGCGCACTCCTAGAAAATAGGAGACCACTTCACTTCAACTACTCAACTAACTCATCAATTGACAAGTGGTTGGCATGCATGAGTCTGTTTTGCATGAATATTTTATTTATAAAAAACCCAATATTTCATTCATTCTCACATTTATTCTTCATTCTATTTTCATCAAGGATATCCTCTTCGATCTTGATCACAATTAAGTCTTGCATGTCGCTTTTCATTATTTCTTTTATGATTTTTGTTGTCGCTTGTATTTTCTTTGTTAGCATTTATCTATGCTTTAGTTTCTTTAGCGGTGTTTATATCCATTCTTCATATTGCAAGTGTCAACTTGTTGTCACAAGTGACTCTTCGCATTACATAACACTTCATCTCCTGGTCATGATTGCTACAGAGTCTATAAGTATTTGTATATCTTTCCTCTCAGTGTTATTCCAATTCTATTGTGTAGTTGGCCTTTACTTAGTCTATTTTGAGCCATCACATGCAAAAGCACACTACCGGAGGCCAAGCTCTCGCCTCTGTGCACTCCCAAGAAGCAAGAGTTCCTTCCCTTGAAAAAATTCTTGAACAAGTAATGCCTCTCTTGAGCGTATGGTGCAATGACAAGGAAAAAACATGATTTCATTATCACTAAGCATGCACTCTGTGCTCTCCCTGGCTCCCTTGAGTGCATAGCACATTGGAAGGCACTAAGCTTTTCCCCTTTGGCCAATGTTCATGCGCCTTGTGCCATCATTGGTCTCCTAAGCGCATATCACATTCTTAAGATCTAATGAGCCCTCCTAGTGCTTTGAGCATGCACCCTACATCCTTTAGCTCCCCCCCCCCTCTCTCTTGAATGTGTGGCATACTCACAAGCCCCAAGCAGGCCTAAAATGACCATTGTTTCTTCGACACATGTCCTCCTTTTTCCTTGATGCAATTTTCACTCCCAATGACTTGTGAATGCCCTATCCCATATTTGATAAGCTTATGTTCTTAGCTAGACTTGATTTTCCCTTCCACACTCTCATTTAATGATCTTGCATGCATTAGATAGGAAATTATTTGGAATTAATTCTTGGTCGCCTTGAGTGTATCTCCACATGCAGTTGTTCCAGGTACAAGTTATATCACTCTTTTATCATATGTTGGAACCATGCCTCCCACCACCGATCCAACTGTCTCAAAGGAAACCTTAGAAGCAAGTACCAAGGAGGCAATGGAGATTGTTAAACCTATGATGCATATCCTTTCATATACGAAATGCTTCATTGATAAATCATTCAAGGACTCGTGGAAAGAAATCAAGGATACTTTCTTGGAAGAAACATTTCTTGAGAAACTGGAAGACAAGGA
The DNA here is from genome assembly GCA_000404065.3 of Pinus taeda. Taxonomy (NCBI): domain Eukaryota; kingdom Viridiplantae; phylum Streptophyta; class Pinopsida; order Pinales; family Pinaceae; genus Pinus; species Pinus taeda. The sequence continues at coordinate 41,820 of APFE030405455.1, forward strand.
AATATATATCAATATCAAATAGTCCATGATACAGAGGTTTGCATGCATATTCCGAGTCATTCCATGTGTATAGATCATTGAATGGATCATATCACACATGGATAGTAAAAATTTAGTCCTAAGCAACGAAAGTGGAAGTGAGATCACCATCTACCATCCTCATGACATGTAATCTTACTAAAATATGGTCAATCTAAATCAGTATGCAAACACTCAATTTTATACAACATGTGATCCAGGTCTAGGTGTGAAAACGGACCCTTCCAAGACCTTTTACTTCCGTGATGTGTTAAACTGAATTTTTAAAAGAACATAAATGAATACATCTAAATGTTGTAAAGAAGAAGGAACATGAAAATTTCAGCAACATAAAATAACAAAACATTGATAACAAAGTTCGTCTAGGAGGGATTACGTCTCTAGGCCCCGTTGTCAAGATGGTGTAAGCCATTGCATTAAGTGTTGTCAATAGTGATGATGTACATAAGTGGTGACGTCGCTATCAGACAAGGAAAATGACCTCACGTTGGAGTGGCTCCAAGAGATGTTTCGCTACAGGAACTCTCATTCACAAAGGACTCCTATCAGTATGACATAGTTCATGCATGATGATAATGAGCATCCCGCCCACATGGCATACAAGGGATCTCAATGCACACATACATGGTGACAACATGAGTATCCCATCAACATAACGACAAAGGGATCTCAAACAAAACATGATGAATCATGACAACAAGTACATCACACAGATGACTCCGCATCACATCAAGCAGGAACCATGGGACAAGTAAGAAAACTAGATCCCACATCAAACTTCAAACGGGGATCTGTACATGAACACACTGCATATACCTCACATCTAGAGCAATTCTAAAGAAAAAGATGTCAAGTTGCTGAAGTTGTTCATACCATCAATCTCACGGCGTCAAATCTCATCGAATGACTGTTCGCATGTAGAACGTTGACACCTGCACTCCACTTAGAAAAGTGTCCGAAAATGAAATGAGTAAATGGAAAATCTGAATGCACTATCAGATTTGTGGCATCGAATAGTGCAAAACCGATTGTCAAATTTCTAAATTCTGAGAAAGTGGAAATTTGGGGCTTAAGGAATCTTTTAGATTCCCCCTAGATTCCTCAAAGATTCCCTCCTCCAGGTCCTCTACAAATCTGTTGCTTAGATCGAATTTCAGACTACGCCATCAGGTTCGTATCGCTGAGAGGTGTAGTATCTACATAAAGTTTGTCCAATTTGGACACTGCAATAATTTCACCCTCCTGAGAATTTCGCCCAATCATGGTTTCGCCTGTGTTTTTCTCAGGTTCATCGTTCCACTCTGCATTAAAAATTAATTAAAAAATCTTCAATCTGTGTGCGCACTCTTGGTTCCTCCATGGGCGCACTGGGCAAATGTTGGGTTTCTATGAAATCTTTCGGGCGAATATTACAATGAAATCGTTTAGGTGGATTGGTATAAGGTCCAAGTAGTAAGGAGGAGGTCAGGTGGTCAAACCTTGACCCCTCCATTTTAATACCTCTTTTGTTTTTAAAAACCGTATATATATTTTTTTCATTTGGGGGTCGGGTCTACATTGGGCGGCCCACCCCATAATCCTTTGCAGCATTGGTTGGATCGTTGTATTAAATGGGGGGCATATATTAATGTTGCGTGTTGTGTTGGTTGTACCGTCAGGGGGTGGTGACATATGAGGTTGTTGCGTGGGCGGAGCCAACCCTCCTGCCGGTCGTGGGTTCAACAACCACCGACCCCTCCTTTAATATGGCATGTGGATTTGGGGTGTGGGCTGAGTCCACCGGAGGTGGTCCGCGCCCACCCCATATTAAGTTTTAACATGTTATGTTGTTACGAGGAGGTTGGAGGGTCCGACGGGGTGATGGCTATCGGCCCAATTAATTTTTATTTGGTTTATGCAGGTTGGGTGGGATGAAAGGGGTCACGACCTGTCAGCCAAATTTAATTAACTTGAGTCTTGGTTGTTGGGGGGTGGCGGGGTTGGTGGCCTGCCACCCCGTAATCAATATATATATATAATATATATAACAACACATTTTTTTTTAATTTGTCTAATATAGGGGATATTAGACAAATTAATGATCCAATAAATTCACCCGCTTTAGGGAACTAGGTTTCATGCCTTGGGGTCAGTCAAATTGTAGGACACTTAAACTTGGCCTACAGCCCAATTTTGACCAAAACTTTGACTGGCTCATTCTCCCTCATACGAGCTCGGATTGATGAACCGTTCAAACCTCTGCGATCAAGATGACAAGATATATGCTCTGGTCTTGGTCTTTGATTTTCGAGTTTCCACAAGCCCTCTTTGTCTTGTGTGTGTATCTAGAGCCACCTGGATCAATCCTCCCCACTAAGGAGCTTTTGGTCCTCCAAAAGCATGGAAAATAATCTGCAACTTCTTTGTACCTTGTCTGCCTCACAAGCGTCCTAAAAGGTCTCGCTTCCATCTTCTTCACCTTTGTTCTTCGGAGCCTTAAGTGATGAGCTGACACCTACAATCTCTACAACCTGTAATACATTGTTTTGCAAATTACATGCTTGACTTTCATGACCAACTAATGACCGAAGCATCCCACACTTACCACAAGTTTATAACACATACTCAATGGTCAAGTTTACATCAAAATGGAAACAATACCCCAGCTACGACAACAAGGCCAACATATCATCGTTGCTTCAACAAGTGATGGAAAACACATCATCACTACAACACATGATTTACAAAGATAAGGGTAAACACTATTTTTTCTTTGACAAGTGATGGTAACACAACATCACTTTCACAGTGTAAAATGCAACAAAAAATAAGACCAGACATCATTGTTTCTTAACAAGTGATGGAAACACGTCATCACTTTTACATTTTAAATGCAACAAAAAATAAGACGAGACATCATTGTTGCTTAACAAGTGATGGAAACACGTCATCACTTTTACATTTTAAAATGCAACAAATGATTTACAAAATCACGACCGTGACAAGCTAACATATCTAGAAAACATTTTTCACTTATCGCTGTGAATGTGTCATCCCCTTGTGGTGGCTTTGTTTGTCAAACAATTGTTTCACTTGGTTCATGCATCGACATTTTGTCTTTAAGGCATTGCTCTGGATGGAGCCTCCAACAAGTGGCTCTTTGATGGCCATTTCTGTTGCAATGACTGTAGTACGTCTTCTTCCTCCATATCTTCTTAACATCTTTCTTCTTCTGCCGTTGAGAGGGTCTTTCTATTGAAAATAATACTGAGAGGGGGGGTGAATCAGTATTATCTAGTCCTTTTAACAATTCTTCCTTATTTATACTTTGAATTATTTTTGCATATCAGTACCATAAAACAATGAGCATGAACAAGAAAAACAGACAGTCACATCAAAGAACACCAGATATAAGGTGGAAACCCAATGTGGGTGAAAACCACCTGCTGCAATATGTCTCTATCTTCTTTCAAATTAGAAACTCCTTTTACAATGGTCTTGTACTGTGCAGTCCTTTACCAGTACGCAGGTTGCAACCTACAGAGAGCTACAACTCTCTCTTGTTTTCCAGTCTCTCCTGGAAGGGAGCTACAACCCC
>APFE030405457.1:0-12694 GCA_000404065.3 Pinus taeda
TATTTAAATATGTCTATATCTAGCTTCAAATCTCCTTCTACTTGGAGTTTCTGGTACCCCTCTCATATGTCTATTTCTATCCCCCTTTTCAGTGCATGGAATTCTACTTCTTTGTTCGATGCATTGCCGCAGTCCATCACATATACCCTTAGCATCCTTCCCCTGTCATCTCTGAATATTTCCCTAATGCTTGCCTCCCCTGGGTTTCCTTTTTCATCTCCATCGAAATTCAACTCTATGAATCCTTTTTGAGGATTCTTGTAGTAATTTTTTTCCTCTACTTCTTTGGCCTGGTGTTTCCTTGCAGCCATAACTATTTTTCTTAGTTTTAGTTGCAGACGGTTTAGAATTCGTGTCTCTGTTTGGTCCACTTTCCAGTCTTTGTCGTTCCACTTCTCTATAATTATGGTCTCTCTTATATTTTGGACAGTTTGGTTCCATATGTTATTCATTGCTCTGCCATCTTCCTTAAAAATCAACCAGTACCCTTCTTTCCATATGTTCCATAGGATGAACCCTATGTGAAGATTCCAAGCTCTGTTCAGGACTGCATTTTGGTAAGGTTTACTCCTCCATTTTCCTATTGTTAATTTCATATTGTTTATGTCTCTATCACTAATTTCGAAGAGTTGTTGGTGGTGTCGCCACAGGATGCTGCTGACTCGACAGGTGTTAGTCAGGTTTTCCATCGTTTCTTCTTGTTCCTGGCATAGCACTCAGTGCGAGGGGCCTTGTTTCCCCTTCCTTCACAACTAGTCCCATGTTAAAGCTCGCCCATGGGTCATAATCTAGGTAAACAATGCTATCTTCAGCTAGGTTTTCATTTTCCAAATTTTGTCCCATTTTTTTGTTTCAGGGTTGCTAGTATTACTTGCTTTTATGTAGTATCCTTCTGCTATCGTGAACATCCCTTTAATTCTTTTTCCCCATATTATGATGTACATCCCTTCTTTGACCGCTATTCTTCTTGTCACCATCTCCTTTTCGTAGTTTGTGCATTGTTATGTTTCTGGTGCTTCTTGCCAGTCTTCCTTTTTTTTCCATTTTCTCAAGTATCCATCCATTTCAAGGAGCCAGTAGTTTCGGACTACGTCTTCCTCCGTTTGGGTGGTGAACTGGTGAATTTCTTGGAGTTGAGGTCGCTGACAAGTTTTTTCTCTTTGTTGCCATGCCTCATCCCAGAAGTTCACTTTGTCCCCCTCCCTTATTTCCCAGAAGCTATGTTTTCTTATTAGGTCCCTATTTGATCTTGCCAAGTTCCATATTGCAGAGCCTTTCTTTTCCGATTGGCTTCTCAGTTTCCCTTCTAGAGATCTAGCCATCTCGTATTTTTTCTCCCATAACTTTTTCCACACGTCTTCTCCTCCTTGTACCCATCTCCACCACAATTTTGCCCCCATTAGCTGGTGTAGGATATATGAGTCTCGCAGCCCTAGTCCTCCTTCTGTTAATGTTTTACTTAGCCATTTCCAGGATAACAACGCCCACTTTTTAGCTTTGCTCGTCCCTTGCCATAGGAAGCTTTTGAAAATATCCAACATTTTTTGACATATTGTTTTTGGTATAGCTTAGCTAGTCATTTGATAAATTGGAATAGATTGGAAAACCGATTTGAGGAGGATGATGCAGCTCGGGTTGTTCAGAGCCCTGAAAGTCCAGTTGTCCATTCATTTTTGTATATTTCCCATCAGGCCTCCCCAGTTAGCAATTTTATTTTTCTTTTCACATAGTTGAATGCTTAGGTATTTAGTGGGGAATTTCCCTGCTCTAAATCCCATGGTTCTTTCCAGGAATGATTAGGAAGTCGTTTGAGTGTTGAAGAAGTAAATTTCTGATTTTTCTTTGTTTATCTCAGTACCTGCTGCTCTTGTAAATTTGCCAAGGATTTCCATTAATTGTTTTGCTTCTTTGAGGTTGGCTTGTCCATACAACATGATATCATCCACAAATTGTTAATGGGTTATGGGTAGTTCTTCTCCCCACAGTCTGAGTCCCTTTAGCTATCCGCTATTCACTTTAGCTTTTATCAGTCTTCCTAGACCATCAACAGCTAGGGTGAACAGAAACGAGGATAGTGGGTCACCCTGCCTGAGTCCTCTGGATGAGTTAAAGGCTTCTGAAGGTGTCTCATTTAGCAGTATGGACATGACTGGCGTAGTTATCATGAAGATTACCCAATCTATCCATCTGTCATCAAAGCCATAAGCTTTGAGGATTTTCTAGAGATATTCCCAGCTTAGTCTATCATATGCTTTAGCTAAGTCTAGTTTGATCATCATCCCCTTGTGTTTTGAGTTCTTCAGTGAATGGATTGCTTCTTGAGCTACTATAATTTCGTCCATTATTTGTCTCCCTTTGACAAACCCCGTCTGTTCTTGTGAAATCAGCTCTGGTAGTATAGGTTTTAGTATATTCACCATTATAGTAGCTAAGATTTTGTAAATTACATTACAGAGTGTTATTGGTCTGAATCCTTGTGGTTCCTCAGCCTTTTTCGTCTTTGGAATCAAGGCGAGGAAGGTAGCATTCAAAGCTGGGTGCATTCTTTTCGTGCATCTGGATTCTTCCATTGCATTTACAATATCTTGGCTCATGAAGCTCCATGTGGCTTGGAAGAATTCAAAGGCATATCCATCCGGTCCTGGTGCTTTGTTATTTTCCATCTCCTTCACTGTCTCTTCTACTTCTGTTTCTGTTATAACCCTTAGGAGTGCCATGTTTTGTTCTTTATTCACCATTTTGGGTATATATTGGCTTATTTTAGCTATATCTTCATCTCTATTGTTTTGCGTTTCAGTCAAGATTCCTTTGAATTGTTGTACCAGCAGGTTCTCCATTTCCTCTTTCTAAGTTAGCCTATTTCCTTGGCTATCCTTTAGAGAGAATATTTTGTTTTGCTATCTGTGTTGTTTTATAGCCTTATGGAAGAATTTCGTATTTCTCTCCCCCTCTTTCAGCGATTGTATTCTCAATTTTTGTCTCCATAATATTTCCTCTTGTTTTATTCTTTCCTCCACCCTGTTTATAACCATTTCGTCTTCCTCTGCTAATTCTTCAGTTCTCCTGTCTTTTATGATTTTATGTTGGATTCTTTTCATTTCTATTTGAAGCTTTTCTTGGTCTTTTTGAATATTTCCAAATTCCTCTCTATTTCACTTCTTTATTTTACCTTTGAGATCTTTTAATCTTAGCTGTAGAGTGTGCATTTTGTTTCTTCCGTTCATTCCAGTCTCATTCTCCTTCCACCAATTTTTCATTTTTCTATGAAGGTTTGATTTCTCAACCAGAATGCCTCGAACCTGAAGGGTCTATTCTGATTATGTTGGTTCATCGTAATTTCTAATTTTGTGGGACAATGATCAAACCCCTGACAAGGTAGGATTGTTGCTTCGTAGAAAATGTCCTTCCCTATGAAATGTTCTATTGCAAGGAACTTGTCAAGCCTGGAAGCTATTTGCTTGCTTCCTCCTCTATGGTTGTTCCAAGTGGATTTGCCATTAATGGTGTGGATGTCTATCATTTTCAGTTGTGATTGTATGTCCCTAAATCTTTCCATGTTCAGTTCTTATCTTTGCGGTCCGCCTTTCTTTTCACCCTTTAAGGTTGTCATATTAAAGTCTCCGTCTATCAGCCACAACTTTTCTTTGTGCAGGTCTCTTAATTGTTGCAGTTGAAGGAGGAAATTTCCTCTTTCCACTGGTATATGGGGTCCATATACTGTCGAAACCAAGAACCATTCTCTGTGGCCTATAAGCTGGAACCTCCCGGTGAGTATCCTTTTCATTCCTATCCAATAATCCACTGTGACTTCTACAGGGTTCCATAAAATTGCAATTCCCCCCACGCTTCATTTTGCATCAATTGTCATATATTCATATGTAGGTTTGATTTTGTTTAATATTTCCTCCATTTTCCTCCCTGCTATTTTTGTTTCCTGTAACAACATTATTTGGGGTCTTTCTCTCTTTATCCTTTCTGCTAGGTATCTCTGTTTACCTTTGCTGTTAAGTCCTCGTATATTCCAAGATGTAATTATCATTGGGTGGTTGGGTTTGTCTGATGGAATACCACCGAGAGCAGAACTACTCTTCCAGTGTTCACTAACATTTCCCCCATAATTTGTATCGATTCCTGAATATTTTGCCTGCCTCTTTTTTTTCCTCCTTTTGCTTTACTTTGTTGGTCTTGATTATTATCTAGTTGGATGCCTAGTTGTTCAACCATTTCTTTCTTTCCCTGATCTTGTTTTTCTTTGTATTTTTGAAAGGTTTCTTTGTATAATTTTTTTTCCTCTTCTAGGATGAACCTTTCATCCAAGTGTCTCCATTCATCTAGAAGTTTCCTCAGGATTTCTTCTTCTGACATTGGATCTTCCCCTCTGCTGATGTCGATTTCCATTACTTCATTTTCTATTTTCTCTCCCTTTTCCTTCCCTTCATTTTCCGTTGATTCACTTTGGGTTTTTCTCTTAGTATGTTTTGTGCCTTGGCTTGTGCTGCCCTCCTATCCTTTCTCCTCCTGATAGTCCATTATTCGAATTTCCTTGTCTTCTTCTTCTTCTTGTAGAACTTCAAATTTGTTTGACTTATTTGGTTTGGTTTGTTTTTCCTTTCTTCCTTCCTTGGGGTTTTCCTTTGTAAGTCTTTTTTTGTTTTTTATCTCCTGAAACCCTTCTTTATCTTCTTGGTTTTTCCTATGTTGCTTGTTTCTCCGTTCTTCCTCTTCGGTGTTAAGAGGGAATTCCTTGAAAATATGTCCATATTCATGACACCTTCTGCATCTAAAAGGGATATGCTCGCAGTCCAACGTTTGTTGCCATACCTCCTCATGGTATTCTAGCTCGACAAACCCTGGGATCAAGTCAGCTATGTTCATATAGACATAGATTATTGCATATGAAGTGTATCTTCCCTTCTTTGTTGATTCAACTATTTTAACAAAGCTTCCTATGGTATTTTTTATTCCCTCTAGGATCTTTGGATCCCAAAAATCCATTGGTAATCTGAACAGCCTTACCCAAACTGGGGCTGCTAGGAATTTTTCTTTATCAGGTTTATAACATTCCTCCCAGTACCTCATGAACAATCCTGCATTATAATGGAAATAGGGTCCATTTTCAAACACTATTTTTTTTATCTTGCAGGTTTGAGAAAATTACTGTAAAGATGCCTCTTGCTCCCAGCTTTAGCTCTATGTGGCCTTGGGGTTGCCATTTTCGTTGGATCCATCTAGTGAGGTTCTTCTCCGACAGCCAAACTCCAATAAACTTGCATATTAGTGCATGGTCCTTCATGTAGCTTTTATAGCACTCCAGTTTATTCATTGGAATAATGAATCTTGGTTTTTCCACTGTGCACGGTAAGCACTTACCTCTGCTGCCTGCTTGCCATCTTGCTCCGAGAACATGTCCCTGTATCTTCGTCTCCTCGTTTGGATTGTTGTTGCTCTGTCCTTCTCTTACCGTTGTGTCTCTATAGGAGGGGATCTCTCTCCTCATGTCTTCCTTTGTCATTGTTGTAATCTCTTGGTTTCAGTGCCATTTTCTGACTGCGATTTGTGGTTTTCCATGCTGCCTACCTCATGGCCGCATGACCATTAGGGTTGCAGAGCTCAAAAAAACCTTTTCCCCTACAACAAAACATGCTCTTGAGAAAAAAGTAATAATTAAAAGTTCAAAACCACTATTATAACCACTCATGACAATATAGTCTTGGTATCTCCAATACTACTGTAAAATTCTTTTCAATATGAGAAATTCTAAAATCAATAAACAAATTCAATTTTCTACACTCATCACATCTCTTTGATGCCATGTGATGTACAATGTTAATTCCAATGGCATATAATGTCCACCAGGACCACCAAATTCATAAATGCCAAAAACAACTTTTCTTCTCTTTGTTTTTACAACCATCCAATAATTCGAGTAGGGGTGGGAAGTTCACAAGTTACAGTCTGGCACATACATTATGATTGTCATGTTTTTCCATGAAGTTTACGAAGGGCATATGGATTATCAAATCATGGCCTTTCATTGAAATAAGGGACAAATGCATTTATCATTGATTTTGTTTAATTAAAGTATTGATATTTAGCTGTTAGAAATAAAAGGAGTTGTTTTAGTGTGATTTTTTTTTGGATATTTAGGTGTTAGAATTTAGTGGAAAATTTTGACGTGAAATCTTGATTTATGGTATTTAAACTATTTTTTGATTTTATATATGAATTGAACATCTTGAAAAAACCCTTTCATTGTGCAAAATTTACCCATCAAACTTGTGAATTTCACATATACAATAAAATACCTATAAACACACAATAACACCTATAAATCCAAGTTTTTATTAACAGATAAGCCACTCACTAGGTTTTTTTAATATATTTAAATGTCTTAATGCTTTGTGATTGCTAGTCTATGCATCAAATCTTCAAAGGCAAATAGAGTGCTTTTTAGCTGGAAGGGTGTTTAAGTTTCCAAGAAGAAATGGTATATGACCTACAATCAAAGAGAGATTCTCGTAGAATGAGCGTTGAATAAAATAAGTAGAAACAGTATTGGAAAAGATCTACTCTCTTCACGATAACGACTGTCGGATTTTCATGAAGTTTCTCGAGATACACACCTTCTTACGATTAAAGACTCTCCGTCTCGTAGAATGTGTCCCTGATTTTAGAGAAATAAAACCTAAAAAATCTACTAGAAAATTTTCCCAAAAAAACAAGAAAATTTGAAAATAAAAATCTAGGATCCTAATCCCGCCCGTCCCCATTGTCAAGTCACTTGAATTAGATTCCCCATAAAACCAGTTCACCCCAGCAAGCAACCTGGGAGCGTAGAAGTGCGGAGAATGTGATTTCTCTGCATGTCCTGCTCACTGCAGACACGTGGGATATGATTCTTTGTGGGTGCCCTTGATTGAGGTGCTTACTCCATTTCATTTGAGCCTTACTGGTCTTACTTGTCCAAGTTTTGAGGAGCAGATACATGGTGATGGAGGAGTTCCAGTAATGTGTAATGACTCAACAACCCACAAGATGGTTGGAAATTGATAACCCAGGCAAGCTTCAAGCGTTGGAAGAGTCTAGGTTGAAGGCTTACATTGAAAAAGTTGAATCCATCAGTCCAGTCCTGGGTCGAGTTGGGCATTGGTTGAGGAGTTTTGGGAGAATGTGTTATACAGTGTTCGGTTATAAGATAGCAGTGAAGCAACAAGACATTTCCACGCAGGGCAATGGGCTTGCCTAACAAAGGTTGCGGGATGGGTTACTGGTTCTTAAATAAAAGCACCATCGTCAAGGAATCTGGAGACAAGGATTGCAAAGAAAGGCATGCGAGGAAATTGACAGTGTTGTGTGGTGTTGAGACAAAGTTCATGCACGAGCTCCCTGTGGATTTGATCAAGGACGACATTACAAGGTATCTAGCGTCTCTAGTTATGGAGCATCTCTCGGGAATTCCTACTGTTTCTCGTTGCAACCATGGATTTCTTGATGCCACTGAAGGAGGCTTGAATGGAAATGTCACTATCTGGTCTCTCTATATTTGTAAAAAGATGAACTAGCCTAGGCTAATGTGCGAGAGGCCACAAGCTTGATGTGCCAGAATTTTATGGCTTATTCTATTATATTTAGTTTACATTATAACTTATATAGTTAGCACTAGTATTGATATTTAGTTTTTGATAGCTATAACTATTCATAATGGCTTCTCATGTTGGTAACTAAACTAATTTCTTCTTATTTGAAAACGATCGAGGATCCTCATTTCATGGTAGTACGGGTAAATGATCGATGGTCAGACAAGTATCATATAGTGAGATTAGTCAGATTTGCTACTGATTCAAGCACCCTAATGGACTTTTATGGCTTATTCAGGGATGGCAGATTGTATTGTAGTTGTCCATCATCGTTCATTGCTTCGTGAATTAGCTGTTCCATTTTTAGAACACCGAAATATTCCAATAAATAACCCAATTCTTCAAAAACATCAAAGGAACCCTAATGGACTTTTTTCGCTTATTCAGGGATGGCAGATTGTATTGTAGTTGTCCATCATCGTTCATTGCTTCGTGAATTAGCTGTTCCATCTTTTGAACACCGAAATATTCCAATAAATAACCCAATTCTTCAAAAACATCATAGGAGACACGTGGACCCAAACGAAAGAAGCGAGTAAGCAGTAGCTTTCCAAGAATCATTAGGTTAATTCCACAAAGTAACGTAGAATTGTCGCACAAGGAAGAGTCCTTTCAAGCAAAGGGTTTGACTAGGGTTGCTGGCCAACCCCACATTCCACAAAAACGCCACAGTGCAACCATCTTCCATAGACAAAACAATGGATATAAGCATCCACTCAAGTAAGCAGCAATAAGTCCTCCTTTCTTAAGTCTGTCAGAGCTAAAGACACATCCAGATACCATTACACTGATTCCACCATCAAGACATACCAGGAAAACAACATTAGCAGGCCTGTAACCCTGCAAGTCAAGGAGCAAACATGAAAGCACTATGCCAAATAACAATGAACACTATCTGTACTCTCTTTTCAGCTGGGAGCAGAGGCACCAAGACTGATTTACCTGACAATGGCAATAAAATAAAAAAACATAACAAATGCATAACAAAAAGGCCTTCATTACTAACTAGCACTGTCATGAGCCAGGGTTGCAACCAAAAAATAGAAGACAAAGACCTTATAACTTCGAATTAGATCTCCTTGGGTCAATGTTCACACCACAGCTGGCAGGTTCATTAGCTTTCACACAACGGAATATAGCCCATGCCTGAGGAAGGATAATCTACATTGGCGCGTTATTATCTACTGAAGAAGAAAACTGTTGAATCACTTGCTTAAACAACGGAATCAGCTGAATCACTTACTGGATCCTCACCACCTGGTATTGAAGCTGCCCTTGTAGCTGTAAAGCTCCAGACATGCCCAAGTGTACAACCCTTGATTTGTAAAAGACTTTCCAAAAGATGAGATCTCCTTCTCCCTTGTGTTGCATATGGGTGGAGGGTAACATTGCTCATAGTTTCACTGTAGCTTAAAACACAAATTCCCTGCTATGTCCTGCAGGCGAAGGTGGCCGCACTCTCTCCAACGTCACGGCCATTCGAATTTCGAGATATGCAACACATGGAGGCGACGCTCGTTGGGGTTCTCTTTGCTCATGATCTTGATGGAGGGTTTCGATTTGTTCTTGGAGCTAGAAGGTCTGCCTCTTGGTCTCTTGGGCTCAACTCCATCACCTACTTAAGCATAGTTTCTTGGGTTTTCTGTGGTCAGCTAAACCGGTAATCTATGCAGAGGCACTGCAACAACCTAGTTGTTCTTAAATTAAAATAAATTACATGTCATTAAATGAATGTAGCTCATTGTGCAATTATTTTCCATTGCGTTGAGCTCAGCACAATGAGCTTCCTCAGCATTTCATTTTAACACCCGGTTAATTATTTTAAAACCTAATTAGCCTTAGTCATGATTTGAGTGTGCCGAGTGCGGAGGCTGGCCCCCACATTTCTAACGCATAAAGCGCGTTGTGTGGAGCTCCACGCATTGAACTTAGGGCCGCATAATGAAAAAGGACTTTATTGGGAGACAAATTATCAACCAGACTTAGGGAATTTTGGGTATTGGAAATAAGTATTCTTGGTGTTATAGTGGTAGCTACAAAAAATTGATTGATCTTTAGTCTCTCATAAATTAAGATAACTATTCACCATATAGTTAAAAAATGATAGACCCATTTATTTCAACTACATCGTATTTAGTCAATTTATTTATTGCGAGTCATGTTGGGTTGAACAAATTAGATAAAAAAAAAAAAAATTAATTTCACATGTATAATTCTAACAACACTATTAAACTAAAAACAATCTACCACTATTTGTTGCAAGTCATGTTGGGTTGAACAGATTGTATGGCTATTTTTTCTTAATTTCACATGTATAATTCTAACAACACTATTAAACTAAAAACAATCTACCACTGCGATGAAACTTAAAACACAGCAAACTCATTCTCTAAAGTAGCATATATATTGAAGCAAAAGCTATGCAAAAGAAAAATATATTCATTAAAAAAAATTGCTTTTTTCTAAAAGAAGTAGTTGATGTGTGAACGTCCAACTGAAATAGAAAATACAAATAAAGAAATGGAAAAGTATTTTAGAATCTACTTTGGTGTGTGAACGTGCAAGTGAAATAGAAAATTAAAATTAAAAAATGTAAAAGTATGTTGGAATTAAATTTAGTCATTGTGGTAAATAGTTTCCGATGCAACTCATAATTATAACTTATTACTTATTGTTTAATAATCAGAGTATATTTCAAAATATATGGCATGAATTTTAATTATATCACACTTACAACTATGTAAATGGAATTTTCAAAATTAATTTAAATGTAATTTAGGTAAAGCTTTACGAAAAAAGTTTGTGTGGAGGAAGTTGTGTAGAGGAAGCGTGTGCAGAGGAAACATGTGCAGAGATGAATTTAGTTGTGCAGAGTGGGTATGTATGGAGGAAGCCTGTGTAGAAACAGGAATAGGGAATAATGAAAAATTGTGGAGACAATTGCAAGAACTAAACATGCTAAAAAAAACAAAATGTGAACCCACACCAACTTAATCAATTAATTACCAATAGAGGGAGAGACTATGCTATACTGCAACTATTACTCTTGTTTATTTGAAGTTGATGTGGGCATTTATGTTATTATGCATATAAAAAGTACATAATATGATAATGTTGTTTTTTTAATGGTGAATTTGTAATTCATTGGAATAATTTGGGTGAGGTTGTGGATAATGTAAAGGGGTTGGATTAAAAGGTGGAAAACAAGAATGTTTTCACCATTAGGAAAGGTTCAATCCCTGTGAGGGCCTAACCCTAAAGTCATGGGGGCACCTTGAGGTAGTGGTCAAATATATGGTTGCACCCACAAAGACTATATTAAAAATGGTTTCATGACCCATACACTCATAAGTGCATTAAAGTCCACCTCCATGTCCTTTAAGAAGCCAATGTTGTGTAGGTTAGTTATTGACAAGGTATTCTATTAAGGCATTTCGTGGTGAAAATGTCACTAATTCAAAACCTTGTGGGCACAAATCAACTATGAGCACGAGTTGGTGTGGCTCAAGTTAGGCGTGATTTAACATTGACTCTCCAAAATTGTCATTATTGTTAAAAAATTGTGAAATAAAAATCCATCATTGTAAATTTGCAATATGCATGAAGTGACTTCTCTTATATTTCTTTTTCATTCATTTTTCTAGTTCATGTTAATATTGATGATTATGCAAAATATAATATTTTGATTTTTTAGTGAAGTGAGCTATTATACTATGTTAATTGAGTTGGACTTCTTATTTATAGTTCAAAAAATAATTAAATATAAAGAGATCTTTTAATGATCTATTAATAAGAAACAATATTTGTTAAGATAACCTTGATGGGTAACCTAGTTGGCTCAAACCCCCCTACTAAGTCATTGTCCCTCTATCATGGGGTGTGGGTTCAATTCCCCTGGGTCCATCATGGTCAAGGTTGGGTCCAGGTCAACTAGGCATGTGGCCCCTTCAGTTGGGTTTACCTAGAGTGTTGTGAGGAGACAAAAAAAATATAAGATTTTGTAAATAAGATAGTAAGTTAAGTAAACTTAACTCTATAGAAATATTCATATTCAAGTACATTTAAGTTAAAGTAGTATTAAAATGGGTAACATAAGTAAATTATTTGAGAAGTTACTTTAAGCCTTAAAGATGATGATTATACTTCACAATTAAATTTTTTTATTTTTAATTCTATGTTTCATCCATATAAATATTACTTAATATATTTAATACTAAATAAATAATAATAATAATAAATTAATATTAAATAAATTTTTTTAATAAATATCTAAAAAATTATTAAGTCCATAAACTGAGAAAAAAATCTAATATATATTAAAAATAAAAATAAAATACCATGAATTTATGTATATTTACATTTTATACAAAACAATTCTAATTACATCTAATAATAAAGATTAAAAAATTTATAAGTGAAAAATATTAACGACAAATTTTAAAGTAGAAATTACATAACAGGAAAAAAATTATATAATTTTACTAAAGTTTTTTTACTTAATTCATTATAATGAAAAAACAAATACGAAAAAAATAATTATAAAATCCCAACACAATTAATAATATTAAAAAATAAAATAAAAAATATAATTAATATAAATTACATTTAATTAACTGAAAATATAATTATAGTTAAAAGATCACAAAATATATTACAAGTACACATTAAATAGACATTAAATAAGTACATAAATAATAATGAGAAATTAAAAAAAATTGTTTTAAAATTTTGGCATACAAACCAGTAAAGTGACTTTTTAAATTGACTTTTATTTATAACAAATACAAATTAAATAAGTACATAAATAAAATGGGAAATTAAAAGATGTGTTTTAGAATTTTGCCCTACAAACAAGTAAAGTAGACTTTTTAATTTGACTTTTATTTATAGCAGATACAAATTAAAAAATTAAGAAAGGTGCTTGAAAATTTAAAATACAATAAAGCTTAAGAATTTTTTAATTGACTTTTATTATTTATGCGGAAAGGGAAGGCAACTTATATTATAATTAGTTTATGGTTTTAAATTTTTCAATGAACCTATAAAATTTTATTAAA